>LVTN01000760.1:89645-115200 GCA_001649415.1 Musa itinerans
ATATATATATACATACATATATATATATATACATACATATATATATATATACATACATATATATATACATATATATATATTTACATATATATACATATATATATATATATATATATATATGTATGTATATATGTATATATATATATATATATATATGTATGTTGTATATCGTTCCTCCATCCAAATCCTATTGTCACTCAGTGGGCACTTATGTTTCCTTCTCTATAAATATAAATAAATTCTATTCACCAAACTATCCAAAAAAATTATAAATATTCCTCTTTGTTTAGAACTTTTACCGATATTTATTCAATTATATCATCTTCATTTATACTTTAAAAAAATGTAATAATTGATAAACTATGGAAATGGATTTTGGTCTCGTGATCTGATAAAATTTTATCAACTAAGCTAACTAGCACTTGTAAATTTATCGGATGAAGTTTCCTTTTCTTCGTAATGAGTTTAATATATTGTCACTAGAACGATGTTTCAGGTCGCTAAGTATAAATTCGTGTGGCACTTAATTCAACCACTCGATCTAAGTGAAAATTCAGCTCCTCTGCCCACTCTGCTTGAGTTTCTATTGCACTAAAATATGACATCTCTCTTCCATAACACCCTTAAACCCTTGCATTAGTCTGTTGTCCGTAATGTAAGCGATATCTTTACAGTGTTAGAGTGCCAACTTATCGCACTTCCATTAAAAGTTGATCATGTCGGACTTTCTATCTATCAACCAAATTAAGGCTATAAGCGATTAGTTCTTCACACTAAAAACTGGATGCTTCTTCAATGGCTGGAGCAGTACCGGGAACGTGACTCCCCGTGTCGTCCTTCTTTATCTATTATTACCTTCTACGGTGGAGTACATGGATAGGAAGAAACATGCGGCGAATACCATCTGCTTTATATACTTCATTTCTGTGAAACGACTATGACGTTTGATGCTCGAAGGCCAAGTCCACTCAATTATGTTGTGTTCACTCTTCTGTATAGTCCTGTCTCATTCATTGATACCGTCCTTTCTTCTTACTCTACCATCTAAAGTTGATGACAAGAAACCATACGGCATCATCGAATGGGTTGTAATCATATATGTCTCCATTAATCATATCAATCACTACAAGTAAAGAACAAAATTGTTTAATCACTACAAATTGTTATCAACTATTAAAGTCTTTACTAGGTCCGGTAATTAGACATCCTCAAAGTTTATCGGATGAGATTTTGAACTCAAGTATTCTATTGTTATCAAATCAATACAAAATGATCAATATCTAAAAGGAATCTTTAACCATTGTGATTTAGAATGTCTTCCTGAATTGTGTGATTGATTATTACTGTTTTAATACTTAAGGGAGGCCTCCTTATGACGAGTTAAGAGATTTTCTATTATGTTAGTTTACATTCTCAAAATATTTTATCCATTACATTTCTATCAAAGAAACAAAACAATTTCTTTAAAAATAAAATATATAATCATTCGAATTTAGAATATCTTACTAACAATACAATCATTATGGTTTCAACCTCCTCATTAATTTCTGTGCCTAAATTCTTCATCTTATATATATATATATATATATATATATAATGTGCTCGTTAAGTTGTCATCATCTCATTTTGTTAGAATTTTAAGGGTCACACATGTATAATTAAATATGTTAAATCATTATTTTGATTAGCCAAAATTAAAGTGATCTAATTAAATTAAAGATATTTGGCTAAGGGGCATAATTATTATAAAAATTAATTATGTAGGTACCATCAATCATATTTCTAATTTAATGACGAGATAAGTTAGGAATATGAAACTCTTGAGGCATAATCACAGATTCATCAATTATGAATATAATCATAATTGTAGATTCATCCGTTATGACTATAAATAAGGTTATGGTCCCCGGTTGCAGTATCGAATGAAGTTTCGCTTCACCCGTTAAAGAGAAATCTAAAGTTCTTAAAGATACTCTGCAATTGGAAGATCAAATCACCGATTAATTCAGAAAATACTAAAATGGATTCATCAGGTACGTTTTGATGTTAATATGTTTATTAGTTGTTGTAGGATTTCATGCATATTATAATGGATTTAATAAGTTTTATGAAAATATTCTGAAATCGTTTTTTGGTTCTATAAAACATGTTTTTGAATCAAAATTCAATTTTGATTCTATAAAACAGTTATTTTATCCATATGTTAAAGTTACCAACACAACTCGCCTCACCTTAGAAGCATATCTTAGTACTCTCGAGTCATTGATAATTTAATCACGTTAGTTAGTCGGATGGACCATCTAAATCTATCCTCACCATAAAGTTTATGGTTATATATGTTGGAGACATTAGTTATGGTCTAAGGAACATATAACTGATAGTACTGTTGGAGAAGACATCCAATCTCATTTACACTGCAGAGAGGGCATCTCCGAGATCATGTCCATGAGACCAGAAGAAGCTGAGGGAGTAATGCAGTGTTTCTTCCCCCGTGCGCTGGGAATGCTTGCGTGGGGAGCTTCGATACAATTAGGTCTCCTATATACAGCTTGTGTGGGGATCTGCTGCCCCCATACATAGACTTCCTCTCATCGTATAAGGTTGACATGACCTAACCTGACCTGAGTTATGATCTGACTTTGGACAGCCTCCAATTCCACTGTGAAAGATGCACCTACATGTATAGATTGCTTGTTTAAAACTACATAACCTACAACAACATTGAATTAACACACTATATGCTAATGGATTTTGGAGTTGAGTTAAAATTATGTTATTTAAGAAAATATTCATCTACCCTATATGAAATTTTGCGTCTAATATGAGCTGAAGGATTCGGTGCATTACTCAAGTTTGTTGGGAATTTGCAATATATATCTATTTGGAGTAATAAATCTTTTACTCCTCTGTTGTCTATCACCATATCTGACTGTGTAAATCAGAATCGAGATTATACGGCACTCATTTTTAGTCTCATATTAAATATGTAAGATTGATTGAGTTAGTTTAGTAGATCAAATTAATTGTACTATCATCATTAGCCCTGGCTTAAGCATTGTAGATCATCGATTCACATATATCAAGTAAATATATCAATCCTACTATTGAGTTAGGTCTCAGAAAAAAGGATAATAGGGATAGAGCTACTATTGAGAGAACCTCACACGCATCGTACTTAGATTTGTACTATTATTAATATCAACGGTCAAGATTATCAATTTAATGGATAATTATTCAATCAAACCAAATCTTAACAATTGAGATTAAATATTATGTTCATAAGGTTGAAAAGAAACCTTGCTATTGAACAACTATTTTGACTTGTTATTGAAAGAAAGCAAGAAAGGAGCCTTAATTAGCCTGGTGCCATTGATAGTAGACATTTCCATATCTCAGAACAGTGAAATGAAAGGCATGTATATGGTGTTTTGTCCTCTACAGTGTTTGATTTAGTAGGTGAAATGTTTTGCACAGTTCTATATACAGTTTGGTAGGTGAAAGTTTGAAATGCCCTCATCGATATTGCAAAATCCTGTACACAGTTTGGTAGGTGAAACTTTGACATGTCCTCAACAATTTTCTAATCATAATCCAACTCTCGATGTAGGAAATCTAGCAAAATAAAGTTTGAACTGGAATTTAATCAGGATAATTAAATCCTTAATTTGCACATAAATAATAGATGTTTTGATCATATATCAAATTTGAGGGATAAATTATTGATTACCCCATATAGTTAATTATGATTAGTATCATGATCCTTATACTTACAAAGACAAAACATTTAACTTTAATTCTCTTTACGTTATTAATTTCATTAATAGAAAAAGTTACATGTGACAGTGTTGTCACATGTAAAAAAAAAAACGAATGGAAAGGATAAAATTTTAATTTTTTTATCTTTAAATTATTAATTTTATAGAAATTTTACCTATTTCCTCTTCTCCTCTTTCCAAACTGCTCGCCCGTAACTTGTCACACCTTCCTGCTCAATCGTCACACCTATTGCTCACTACTCACCCGTCGTATCTGCTCACCCACCACACTTGCTCGTTGCACCTACTCACTCGTCGCACCTACTTTACTTGCATGCTATACTATTATGTAGCGGGCGAGTAGCGATCGACGATCGACAATCGTGACGGGCGAGCAGGAAGGTACAACAAGTAGGCTACGAGCAAGTAGTTTGGAATAAGGAGAAGAAAAAATAAGTAAAGTTTATATAAAATTAATAATATAAAAATAATAAAATTATATTTTTATTCTTTCCATTCATACTCTTTTTTTTTTTTGCACGTGACAACACGTGTGATTTTTTTCATCGACGAAGTTAATGATGTAAGGAGAATTTGAATTAAGTGTTTTACCTTCATAAGGAGAATTTTTTACTTTTTAAAGTATAAGGATCGGGATACTAATCATAGTTAATTATAGGGGATAATATGTAATTACCCTCAAATTTTATGTTTGGGGGTAATTATATTTTATGTTCATAAATATTTCAATAAATATATTTTATGTTTCTATAAATATTTTGTTAATAATTAAATATCTTATTCTTTAAATGAGAATAAAAACTTATATCAAATTTTCATCTATACTTAATATGTAATAAATTGAAACCTAGTGATACTCAAATCAAATCAACCCTTGTCAACGATCATTCAAAGAATTGTTTAGATATTATTTATTTTATATATCTAGATGAATAGATGATATTTATTTATTTTAATATTAAATAGTCATTATTTTCTTATTTACAATGCTTTTAAAGTGTAACGAAAAGAATGAACTCTATAGTACTGTCCTATCTTAAGAATCAATTTCAAGATTTTTTTCACCAATTTTCTAAGATAAAAATGTCTGGATGTATTTTCTGATAACCAGTAATTCCTTTATCATCTCACATGTTTTAGAGGTGATATTTTTGGATATTAATACACTATACAAAATTTATATTTATCTTTCACAATGATAAACTTCATCTATATTTATTAGGAAAAAAATATCATTGATATCTTGATTGGTTCGATGTGATCCAAACTCATATACGCAAAAATACCTAACGTGTTTCTAATGTTAAAAATATCATATTTCAAGATGGCTTCGGGATAGATCCAAGATGAAACTATTAAGCTTTCGAGGTGTTATCTTAATAAACTATTATTCCCAAATGTGAGATAGAATAGTTCTGTTCGTCGATCATCTTTCTTCTTATTTAGAATATATCTTTATATCTTTGAAGGAGAAAAAAAAAGTATGTGATTATATTCTTTTTATCATAAAATAAAGAAAAAGAATAAGGTGTAAGATTATCCTTTTTATCATAAATGAAGAAGAGATAAGAGTTTATGATTGTCCTTATAAAAGTGAACAAAAAGAAGATTGAACGAAAAGAAATTTCATGTTTCTGTTGCACGATGATCACGTGTCAACTATCGAAAAATTTTCAATTAATATTAATAAGACAACAACTTAAGATAAGCATTCATCCCATCTAAAAAGTCGAAACATTACCAAATTTGAGCCATATAGAAAGTAAAAAGTAGCAACTATTAATGGCTATACGTGGGTGGCTAATAAATACTTTTGTCTCATACATACAATGGGTGATTTGGCATGTCCAAAATCACCTTTTATTCCAAGTGACCTACTCTCTCTCTCTCTCTCTCTCTCTCTCTCTCGTCTCGGTCTAGTGCAATAATAAACAAAAAATGAAAATTAGCTCGTGAAAATTCATATTTACACAAGCTTGTAGCTCATCAAACTCAAATTTAACTCGATCGATTTGAATATATATATAAAAAAATGAATAAAGAGACAAGCTCATGATTCGTCATGGTATCAAAGACACGGGATGTACGGTAGTAATTTTGCACCAATATTTGCGTGATGGAGAACCCAAACCACCATAAAAGCCAGTGTTCACTCCCCTTCTAATCCATGTATAAAACATAGAACCTCGAGATCAACTGAGCCAAGAGGCAATAGAACTGAAACTGAGGAAGACTGGACACAATGACCAAGTTTTCCTGCTTTTATCTTGCTCCTCGTCCTCTCTTCTTCTCTGGCAGTGCAATCTCCTTCCCTCTCTCTCTCTCTCTCTCGTCTTTGCCTTCATAACACAAGGAGCTAAGACGAGTATCATCACCTGCCAACTTACAACACTGACATCCGAGACAGGTGACTGGCAAATCTTGTAGTTGAGATGGCGGCCAAGGCGACTGCCGACTGACGCCTAGCGCAGGGCTCCGCTACGATGTCGCCATCAAACTCTACGAAGGAGATGGGCAGTGCCCACAAATAATCCTGCCGAACAAAACTCATCTCCGTCTGTTTGCGTGACACTACAACTGTTGAAATAGCAAATCATCTTGCACCATTTCTAGCAAGATTATCACAACACATGGAAAATAAATGCCTCTGATACATATACATATGCATTCTGATGGCAATCTGATATGTTTTCAACTGTCAAAATAAGAACAAGATTTCCAATAAATTGTCAACACTCCATAAAGTTACAACTGAGGGTAGGATCCATGCATTTGTTTGAGCAGCTGAGAACATGATCTGATGCACACCGTTATCTCTTCCACTCATGCAATTTAAACAAAGATCTGATACACTCCTACTAAAGTTCGATTCCGTAACGAATGAGATGAGATACCAAAAGCCAAGGATGAATTGCCAGGGAACCACCATGATGAATTGCCAGTTCATGCTCCAAGTTTTATCATCGCTAAGACTTGAAGCTCTGAACCACACCGCCCATCATGGTATGTCCGCCTTGTGTGCCCACTCCGACATTTGAATGGAAATCGGGAAATGGAAAGCCCAAGTGATCCTGCTGTGTTAACATGCTGTCGTTCGTAGAAGCAGTTCTGATGTTGGAGTTGATCGAAGGGGCAGATGAACCAATGGAGCCGCTTCCTGAGCAGAGCTTTGAGCCAGAGTGATCCTGGCAACCTGATATTGCCGAAGTCTGGGTCTGCTTCCGCTGCTGGAGCTGCTTTGTGTTAAGGAACCGTCCACCAGATCCTCTTGCCCTCTTCATCGCATGAAGGTGGCGAGACTCATGAAGATACGGCTGGAAAGATACAGATAAGATTAGACACAAGTTTGGAGTCAAAGAGAGCAAACACTTGAGAGAAAGTTGGAGTCAAAAAGAGAAAACACTTGATAGAAAAAAATTGAAATTTCAGCTAAGTCAACAACCATCAATTTACTCAGATGTACATAATATAAAACAGATTTTGTTTATTTTTTAAGAAAAAAATTTGACATCCAAGCACGTACAATTATCCAGATATACAATCATGAAAGTGATGACATTTAATTCAAATGTTCGCATACAAACAAACCATGCTTGACCTAGATCGTGAACTACAAGAACAATGACTGTAAAAATTCATGAAGAATCTTGATAAAGATTTCATATCTTGAAAATTGTTGTGCTGTAAATTTACCGATTGGAACAACAACAATTTTCATACCGATTTATGGCTTACCCATCCCACATACCAACCTGGTGACGAGAGAAAGCAATTGCACCACGGGTGGGTCTCACATGGCCCTTTTCATCACCAGGCAGATGGGTGATTTGGGCAAGCCATAAGCAAGTAGCAAAACATTTTTTTGCGTAGTTAAGCGAATAACGATTACAGCTTGTATTCTAAAAGCCAGATAAAAAACTTAAGTCACTAATGACAAGCAACACAGCATTTGAAGAGCAGAAATATAAAACTGCTGCTTGGAAGTAAAACAACCTTGTGTTTCTATCGTCCATTACCACTAAATCAGGCAAATAAGAGAACGTATTCTTAAACATGTAAAGCTATGTGTGATCTGGTTAGCAACTGGTTATCCAGGTGGCCCATTAATACTCAGAGATGGGGAGCATATAGTGGAAAATTATATTCCTGTACAATCTAAAGCGGCTGATTCCATTACAAGCAAAAGATGGTTCTTGCCAACTATACAGTGGCTACTGAACCATTGTAGGATGAGATAAGAAATATTAGACATTACACCACTGATCAGGAGTTCTGTATACCAAATTAAGCTAAAGGATTCAGCATTAATGAGGCAACTGAAATTAGGATATAGAGAATCTATGGCTTGATGGATTAAGGTAAAGCAGTTCAATATAAGAATTCCTAGACATGCAATCATGTTGACTTTCTTCCCTCGGAACAGAGTAGACGTCATCTTCTCACTACTCTTCTCTTCTGCCTTCACTGAGTCATAAAATTGAAATGAAGGCAAGCATCAAAACTACAGGGCATGTATTTGCAGTACAGCTTTTCAGCCTCCATTTGCTAGCTCTAATTAGGTTGTTTTTCTTTGATGCCTTTGTTTGCCGTTTGCTGGGTTTGCTGGAGTTCTGCTTCTTCATCGAACTGGACCAAGAATTGACCACTGGTTTAATACTGACGTGGCTACAGTAGAGAGAAAAGAATCTTGCTCACTTCCAAAATATTTTCCTGTCCCTGATCCCTCTCAGTCGAGCTTTTCGTTCATACATAAGATCGGAAGATGAGACAAGCCTAAAAACAATCACACTTAATGAATTGGACACAAACAAACAAAAGAAACAAGAGATGACCCTATGTTCTCTTTGTTTTCGTCCTGCCCCAAATGATGGTCTCCTAGCTCGGGGAACTACACTTCATATTGGAAGAAAGTTTTTCTAATACACTTGGTAGAGTCCTGTCAGCTTAGGGCTGCTTTGTCTATGTGCCACTTTCCTAATGAAAAGAGAGGAGAGCACCTCTTCTTTCTTGTTAGGACTTAGGAGGTCTTATGTTTATGAGGAAAAACACTTCTATTTGAAGGTAAGATCGATTTTGTCTTTAAACTATATTACTAACTACGGGCAGATTAGCTTTTAAAGGAACTGTTCAGTACTGTGCCAATGAAATTAGTAAAAGCTAATGTTTTGATTGCTTCTAACACAAGGTTTGGAATGATTACAAGTTTGTAAAACACAGAAAAACTACAATCATGAACAAAATTTGCATCAATTTAATGATAAATGTAGAGCACTACACTGTCAAACTGTTCAATTGGTTTCAGCAGCTGTAGCATACATTTTCTGGACCAAAAGAAATTAGAGGTGTCAGGGATTAGCAAGTAGCTGCTGAAAGCATAATGTCGAATGGCATAGATGCAATCTATATTTACTTTGAAGACAGTATGTTGATGACACCAAGTTCAACAAGGATTTTTGGTTCTCAGTGCCTTCCTACAATTATGCTGAGAAAGTTTGGACTAGGATATAGCTTGCGTTTAAAAGTTCAATATATTGTGCTCCATTTCTGTGGAGTGGAAAGCTTCCAAATTGTTCCTGTTGATAGCTTGTGAGGGATGTTAGTCATATAACCATGTAGAGTTAATCTTTCTATCAACTTGTTTGTGCAATATAAATTTTCTTATTTGTGTAACAAAAACGAAGATATTTTCAAATAGACCACACCATCTGAATCCAAAAGGACAAGAACTTATAAGATATGTTCATTACAGAACTGCATACCTTTCTAGCCTTTATGAGTTTATTTTGAGCCTCCAACTTTGCTCGCAGTTGCCTCCTTCGAAGTATTGCATTATATTGTTTTGCATTGACATAAAGTGGCTCTTCTGCTGCAGGTTGAAGAGGCAGTGGAACTCTAGCAGAGGATGCTATTCCCACCATTTGTGGATGAATCTGCAGTTAGAGTAACACAATACACTATGAATTCATATCTTACATTAAAGAAATTACTGGAGGTATGAAGTATATGTTAATAGAAAGAATAACAAAATCAGCACAATAGAAGAGAGAAAATTCTGAGGTTTGAAACCAATATCTACTTAGTAAGCTTGAAGTACAAAAATGATTTTTTTGTATGAAAAGGTTCCCAAAGACAAAATAAAGTATAAATAACATACAAAATTCTATCTTCACACTAGTAAACTTGGTGAGGCTGCCATTTCTAGTGGCAAGGATGAGATGCAAGAAGTGTAACACCCTAATTTAGTCTCAAATCAAAAGTAAATTAAGAATTAGATTGGCTTATAAGAGGTTGATAGGTGCACTATTGTTACCTTTGGCTTAAGCATTTTGGGTCAATGGTGCAGACTCAATAAAGTTAGTAGATTAGTTATCACATTAGGTTAGGTCGTGACAATTGATATCAGACCTAATATTGGGCATGGTGAAAAGTTTGAGTAAGAAAAGATTACTCAAGGACACATCAAGGTGTGGAGCTAGACCCTAAAAACCTTGACCTAACTAACTAAACCTGTAAAAACCTAAACCCTAAACCCCAAACCTAGACCTAACTAACTAAACTTGTAAAAATCTAAACCCTAAAAACCTAGGCCTAACTAACTAAACTTGTAAAAACCTAAACCCTAAACCCAGGATTAAAAAAAATGCAAAAAGGAATTGGTTCAATAACCTTGGAACTAGAGATGATGAGACGAGGATTCCTAATTGAAAATGTATGATCTATTTGGAATTTCTTTACGAATAAACAACTTAATCTTGATTATAAACTCTCGAGATTAAATAGTTTGAACCGCTTAAATTTCATCTATAATTATGATTTCCTGAAAGATATAATTATAGCAAAATTCATTGTTTTTTCTTTGATATGATGCTATTAATTTGTTATTATTGCAAAATACCATTTTCATTATCGTTGAAGATCTTTTGTCTTTAATTTTTTTTGTTTTTAGTCATATATTTACTTCTTTTATCTCCATGACTTCTTTGCTACAAGCATAATATTGATTATTTATATTATTTTGTATTTTGTTCTCTGCTCTGTCATATTTGAAGGTTATTTTCTTTTTGATGTCTGGGTCCATTATATATAAATATTATTCTTCATTCTCTTGACTCTCATAAAATATGTTTTCGCTTGTTATTTATAATATAAAATTGAAAAAACTCATTCCTTTTAGTTTGTATATTTGGATTCCAAATTTATTGACTTTCACATGTATATCTTTATCCTTCACTTATCTCCATCAATGTTATGACAATCAACTCTTACTATAATATGTCATTATGATATGGCAGTCAATTCTTATTATAATATCACATGTATATCTTTATCCTTCACTTATCTCCATCAATGTTATGACAGTCAACTCTTACTATAATATGTCACTATTTTATGACATTCAGTTCTTATTATAAAGTTCATAAGTATATTCTAAACGTATTTATTACAATTAGTATGACTCTGATTTCAGCATCTATTGAAGTTAGTATTTTAGTATTTTATTTCCTACTTCTATATCTACAAATTTCTTCCCTATATTCTATTTTTAGTAATATTGCTCTTTATTTAGTTTCAAAAGTGTATGTTTCTATAATTTTTATATATTCTTGTCTTGATATGCTTAATTGTGGTAAGATTTTTTCTTTTTTACATTTTATTAATTTTTTATCTTATAAATTAAAATATTTTTATCTTGTTTTTTTTTTAATTTTTATACAAGGGTTATGTTGACTGACTTCTACAAGTTTTCTATTTGTTTCTAAATTGTCCAACGTTTCTATTATTTTTTTGGCTATATAATCTAGTACTTCTAAATATTTAAATGACATTGACATTTAAATGAACATTTAAACACAAATAATATTTATGAATTTATTAAATATTTTATCCATCTTTTCATTAAAATTCTGCAGGTGTATTTTTTAATAAAAAGCATGACTATTCATTCATATAGTCGTAAAAGTGTACAAAATGTCGTTGATTCTGTACCATCTTCCATTTCTACTTACCAAAATCTTTTTCTAAGTCAAATTTATGAAATATTTCAGCTTTATTTGTCCTTTGGATCATAGTATCTTGTCATGTATTAGGTTTGTATCAATCAGCCTTTTATGTATCATCATAGTATCTTTGTTAGGTATCAGGTATGTATAATAGGCATTATGTATGTATAATCAGTACCTTTGCATTATAGTAGCTTTGCTAAATATTTTATCATTTAACTTTTCATAATTTATTATCATTCTCTTTTTTCATCTTTTATTTCTGAGTGATTTCTCACCATAAAAGGTTGACATAGATCAGCAACTTTTTATGTTGAGAAATCACTCAGAAATAAAATGTGGAAAAGTTAAAATGATAATAATTTATAACCTTTATAGCAAGAAATCACTTAGAAATAAAATGTTAAAAAGTTAAAATGATAATAAATTATAAAAATGTTGAATGACAACGCAAAAAACGATATATACCTAATACCTATTAAACATGACAAGTGGAGCTAAAATATTTTAAGATTTTGATTTAAAAAGTGAATGTAGGCAAATAAGAATGCATGAACAGACAATCATTTAGTATATACTTTTAGCAATATAAGAATAGACAATCATATTTTTTAAATTAAAAATATTCTTGCAAGTATAAAATATTTAATAAGTTCAGAAACTTTATTTATTTTTACATTGATAACATTTTAATCTTTTCAGATTAAAAAAAAGCATATAAGTAACATTTGGAGATACTATTTAAAACAGTCGAAAGAAAAAAAGATTCCTTTTAAGTAAATGAAACATGGAGATAATAAAGAAATATAGACTTTCTAAAATTAACAGTAAAACAAAAAAAATAAAATTACAAGATCATATAGTCAAAAAGATAATAGAAATGCAGGACAATTTAGAAGAAACAAAAAATTTCAGAAAATTGTAGGAATATTGAACTCCATAAGACCTTTTATCAAATATATAAGCCAGTTAACATAACCATTGTATAATAGAAAAAAAAAAAAGATAAACAATTACTAGAAAAAATAAAAAAGAAAAGAAAAAAATAAAAAACTAACCACAATTAAGCATACCAAGACAAAATATATATTGTAATGGAGGGCAGATATCAACTTCAATAATTCCTTCACTTCAAGATTAAACTTGTGTAATCCATGCCACAAAAAACCTCAATCAGCAACCAAACATGATATAATTATAAGAAATAACTAGGAATACAGAAAGCATTTTAATATAGATCACAGGATGATGTAGGAATTCTATGCACAAAGTCTCAACTTGTAACTACTAAATTTCTACTACATAGGTACAAATTCTCCACAAAAAATGTGCAATAGTTTTTAATTTATCTCTTGTTTTTCTTTCACTTTATTTTATTTCTTTATCAAAATTCCAATACTTTAGCTAAAACAGCAACAGTCCCTTTTGAATGCATACAGAAACAGGTATGAACCAAACAGTTAAGGTTCAAAAAGGTTGAGCAATCACATGAATGTTCAACTGCAATGCAGATAAAGGTAACAAGACATTAACAAATATGTAACTAAAAATACCATTGGTGAATTTACCATAGCATGTGGTCCGCACAATGCAAGGATACCACCAAAGTATGGGTCAGCACAAGGGTAAGGCATATGAGCCTGCACAAGAAAGAGGACTTCTCAGAAGCACATTGATCAAACAAACATGCAATTACAAAGTGTTTGAACTTTGAAGTAGCATATTGCACTATGAGCTCCGAGACTATGAATAGGAACTTACAAAAGACTGGCTATAATCCAGTTTTGGAAATGAAAATGCAGTTTCTGAAGTTCCCAGAGATAAAATGGGCTTCATATGACCATCAACCAAATTCTTGTATGTATTACCAACACCTAATGAAGGACAACTATGTTAGAAGGTTAAATAGTAACGTCTCTATCTGAAAAGCATTCATATCAAGAAAAAAGAACCCTCTCATTAAGATTGCAAATATATCTATTTTTATAGTTATATACACATGCATTCAAAATGAGAAACAGGAAGGTTGTTCATTTCCATCCTGTGTAATCAAAATTCAAGTTATGAAAATAGTCTTCTATTTATAGAGTTATATCTATGTATATCAACTCTCTCTAGACTTTGCATTGGTAGGATCTTCTTCACTAGCTTTGCTCCCTTTTTATAATACAAAGTAACATAGACACAATAAAAATCATTGTCAATAACTAGAAAATAGTCTTTTATTTTAGTGTCCAGCAGCAACCTCTAGTGTGGCCCAACCGAAGTTTATGTGGTATATTATAGTTCATACCATTGGCATCTATAAGTATGCAAAAGTATGTGTAGGATATTCATGGACTTCACCTTGTCTAATTCTTTTATGATAATAAAGAAAAAGTAGTAACAATTTCATTCAATTGGAAATCCAGACTTTATCCCATAAAGTTCTACCACTTTGATAAAAAGAAGAAACAAATTAACAACAAAATCAACCAAAATTCAAGAACGAACTTATAAGAAAATAGTAATAATATACATGCCTCCTACACCAGTTTTCCAAGAATTATACTGCATCATATTGCATTTGATATTTTTGACTTCACAGGAATTTTCAGCTGTTTACAGTTAGCATTTTGCTTTCTTTCAAGTGTATAAAACAGAGACATACCAACCGGAGAATAGAATCTTATAGTAAGAATAAGACATTCAATAATTAAAACAATATTAAAATTTTGTAAAAGTTATGGTCAGTTAAACCTGTTGGGAAGCACTTTTGAGTCACAAAAACATTATAGAGCTCAAGTAGACCTCTGTCAATGGCAACTATCAAGCTCCCTATCTAGACTCTGAATGTGCATAGTGGACTTGAGGAACCATTAGCAACTGAGTCAACATTTGTATCAGGAAAGAAATGAAAGTGAACCCATCAGGCAACTACTCAATCTGGCAGAATAAGCATATGAATCATTGGCAACATAGAAGGTCAAGCTCATTTCACAAAGAAAAGGTTTTTTTTCCTCTAGATTATTTTGACAAATTAGACAATCATCAAGTCCAATGCTCAATATAAATTATAGAACAATATGGTCATTTAAGAGAATCCCTTGAAAGGCATAACAAATAAGATTTTCTAAAGTAACATAATGCAGCAACAAAATAAAAATATTAACTCAAAGGAAAGCAAACTTAAATTGATGTTGCTAATATGATTTTCACACTACCCAAAATAGCAAGTTTTAATGGTAAAAAAATGACTTCAAATTATTTTAATTTATACCAGAGTTTACTGAAATATGTTGCTCATGAACATTGTCTTCACTTGTTCCTGATATTTCTTGATGGGATTGACCAGTGGACTGAGTTGATGAATCATGGTCAGATATTGGATGGCTTAATTGCTTTACTTGGTTGCCATCTTTCGCCAAGAAATCCATGTTCATATTCAAGTTCTTGGAACAAGAAGACTGTGGAGTAATTGCACTACTAGAATTCCAACAAGTAGGATTGAACTCACAGGTAGATGTTGAATAGAGTGAACTATTCTGTGAACTTTTAATGCCAATGTCTTGCATTTCAGATGAATTTGCATCAAGATGCATATCTCAATTCCATAGATAACCAAGTCTGGAGCAAGTACAATCTCTTTCTAGTTATAAGACCTAGCTAACATTCACTAATAACAATAATCGCTATCGATGTGCTGAAAGAGAGATGGGAGCACCTGAAAGCAAAACATATACCATGTAAATAATTCTCAAAATTATCTCATAGCAATTTTAAGGATAAAAGAAGAAAGCATAACAATGAGATATTACTGGTTGTAACAATAATAATTTGTTGTATAAAGTTTATACATGACTTGTGGAGTTATTGTACTCCATTATCATGTCATTGGCAAGTGTCCGTAATGCACTTTATACATTATATTTAAACAACTATAACCATATGTACACATCGAAAACCATGTAATGCACCCAGCTTTTTAAAATTGACTTTAAGTTCACATAAAGTCATGTTTTCCATCAAATCTGTATTTATGGTAGATTGCATGAACATGATCACCATGCACTTCATCGCATCTTGGCATAGCTGCACATGTCAGAAAAAAGGTTGATATTTATAGGTTGAAGTGTAAATTAAGTTTTACACGGCAAAAGGATTGAAGTTGAGCTAATTCTACAATCTGAGAACATAAAAATAATAAAAAAGAAAACCACTAGCAATTTGTGAATATCTGAATCAAGACTGTAGGTGGCAATCTAAGCCCAAAAGCTAAGCCAGATCATACAGTAGCATACAGGCAGTGAGATGTTAGTATCTACAGAAACCTTCAATAATTTTATTCATATTACGTGTTGGCTACCCTGGTAAGCATCCAAAAGGATCAACACTGAATCCATGCCAATAATTTGCTTCTATCAGATTTTGGATGAAAAGCATATCATATTTTCCACCAAATTGACTGATATACCCCAGATATCAAGTCATTCTAATCGTAGTTGACTTCCTCAATTATATCCATTGTCATAATATGATAATAGCTGAAGTGGATATGATCAGCACTTCATTAATCACCACTACATAAATTGCCAAAACCTTCATTTTACAAGTGTTAGGAAAAATTTTTGAAGCAGGTTGAGAAAGATAGTTTTGTAATATAGAAGAGTTGCTTTTCTTGAAACCTTTATGGACCTTTGGTATTTTAAGTTTATTCCGAACTCTTAGAAAATGAAGCATTTTAGGTTGTCCATACCTAACAATCCCATGAATAAGCACAATTAAGAATTTTACTTCAATTACAATATTCTTTAATAGCTTCGGAATCTATAACTTCAAGAATATCCCAAGCATAAGAATGTCCAATGACTAGAGCAAAGCATCTTATATTTATTTATGAGCTCTTAAAATACTTTAGTGACTACAAGCATCTCAAATATGAGAAACCTCAATGGTCACAGATAGCATTTTCTTTCTACCAAGTTGAATGTTCAAAAGGACATGATTCATCTAATTCTATATTTGGTTCTCACATTTTTATATCTATTAGAAACTATGAAAAGACATGCCCTCATGCCATTCATCATGTGCATCAAACTGCTGGAGAAAGCAACTTCACAATACATGAGAAAAAAACATTCATTCCCATATATCAATCTAAATTTTCTAAGAGATGGATCAAGCACCAAAGGCCTTTATACAATTCCATAGAATGCTTCCTCTTAAGGACAGAGGTCAGCTTCCATGTCCAGCACAAACTCTTCTGAAGAACTTTGAAATGTGTTCTTGAACTACATACCATGTGAAATATTATAATAGTTTCCTCCTAGTTTGTGGTGGTAAATTCTAATTCCAACATGTGCATGTTTTGTAGTAGTAACATCTAAATTTAGTATGTACCCTTTGGTAAACGTCATCAAGCTCTTACCAACTTCTTTATAATTAACATTAATAGCTCATTCACCTAGTCATATTGAGGTAGCTTTATACAATTAACTAAATGTACTTATTTCTGACATTCTTACACCTAGGGAACAAGTCTTTACATCTTCGCATAAGCAGCAGTAGATACCAATAGAAAAAAACTTATAAAAAATATGCAGCACATATGCAAGTTTTCTAGTTACCAAGTTATTAAATAAATAGGTGACAACTAAGGATAGGTTTGGGAACATATTTGCATCTTAATGTGCATTTGGAGAAAAAAGTTTGAGTGAATGTACAGTTATGGAATGTTTTGAGTGCTTGATAAACAATAGATTAACGGTCTTTTAAATGTGCATTGACGTGAGTGTTGTTTGGTAAGATTATATTTCAAAAGTCCATTGAATATTATGTGACAAATAAACCCTACTAACATTTTTAATATTTATTCAAAAGTGAATATATCTTATTTAAATTAATAAATATATAAATAAATAAATTTATGTAATCTTACAAAAAAAAATTTATGGCCCAGATATATAATAAATAAATAAATGTAAAAAAATTTGAAAATAAATAAATAAAATTGCTAGATCTTTTGTAATCAACGTTTGGATGTAAATCTTGGACTTGGCAGAGCACGCGCTCGACAAAGCAAGTGGTACGACGAATAAGTGAGAGGAGTGAACGACGATAGAAATTGAGAGAAGGGGAGAGGAAAATGAGGGTTGGGGTTTCTATTATAGAGAGATAATCTTGTAATTTTAAGAATGTCATAGGGTACTTTGGAAAATTTTAAAAGAATATTAACATCCCACAAATGTTGAAATGATAATGCTACCCTAATGTAGAATCAACATTTGAGCATTTATAATGTAGCACTTAGGCCAAATACGATTTAAAAAAATTATCAAACACCAATTCACATTAAAATGTGCATTGGGCTATCAATGCACATTTCAAATATGTTTCAAAATGTACCCTAAATAGTATTAGATTAGAAGGTAGAAAACTCATTCCTACATTTATGTGCATTATGTTTAAAGAAATACTATAATCTGGTTAGTTGATGATCTAGCAAGGTAAATTACACATTAATCCATTTCTACAATATTATTGCTAAGTAAAATGTACATATCTCCATTAAAATAAAGCACCAACAGCAAGGATCTTTAACATGTTCGAATTAGAAAAGCATTAAGCATCTCATAACAATCACTAGAGGATGTCAAATAAGTCCATTATAATTTCCAAGAACAAGTATCTTTTGACATATCCATGCATCTTGATTAGTTTTCTCAGATTATCTAGCAGCAAACGTCATCTACCAGAAAAAAAAAACAGTGTAATATTCTCCAGCATAGCCCTCGATCAATCAAAATCGCAGCCTCCATAGCAAATAGTTATGAATGTTAATGACATGCACTTCATGCATGGACCTGGCACCATACATGATCATCTACCAGAAAAGTGACAAGTGTGCATTTAGGACCATTGTAAAAATAGAAACTCAAGTTCCAAGGGCACACTATTTTATGATGACATCTGAAGTTCTGAACAATGATTATAATGGTTCTAAGATGGAAACACTGTCTGTCATTTGCTGCACATTTGTCATACAAGATATTTGTTCATTATTTGATAAATCTATGGTTGCTTAAACAACTTTCCCAACCCCATCCCACATTCAAAAAACAAAAAGAAGGATTGAAAAAAGAACTTATTTGAATGTCAACTAAATATGTTGCACAATCTTCTAGACTCAAAGTCACCCCACTCCACAGATTTCTCCTTATACTATTTACAAAAGATTAGAAAAATCCATCTAGTAACAAAATAAAACTATAAAATGTGGTGTTCAGCTTTATAATAAAACTATAAAGATCAAAATCTTCTTCAGCTTTATTTTTTCACCTTAAGATTCATCAAAATGCAGTATGAAGTGTGGTGTTCTTCCATCATTGGTCAAAATGGTTCCATGCCATTTCGAGATGAAGATAGAATGCAATCATATATACTACCTCCTTTCACTTGCAGCGAACAAAAAATATATGCATTTCTTAATCAATCTGAGGTCACTCAAACACAAACAAAACTGTCAAAAATAAAAAAACAGAGAATAAAGAACTTTTAGATTCCTAATCTTTCCACTTCACAATTACATGAAAGCCAGAGATTCTCATTTTTGGCAGAGCAATAAATGTGCAAAATTCAACTGATCTGCCACTACAGTCAACTTCACTTGTTCATTCTAAAGAATATTCATTCATCGAGATTCAGAAGCAAGCCCCCAAATCTCTTCATGTCAGTCATAACATAAAAGGAATAAACAGAAGAACAGCAAGCATTTAACATAGACAAGATTCTCTTAGTAGGAAGAAAGGCTTGCTGTTCTCCAGATTCAACAGTATTCAAAAGGATGAGTTTTAGAGTAAGTATTTGGAAAATCAATATAGTGTAATTTACTCACATCTTGGTGAACAGTTTGTCCACCCAAAAAGAGGGAATGAGTACTAAATGCATCTATTTCTCCCACTTTGCCCAAGAATTTGGCATGCCTATTTCCATTTACAGACAATTTTTTCTTCTCAGGTGGAAGGGTCTTGATCACTAAAAAGGTGATCATAATCACGAGTTGTATCCTCTACAGTATCAATTAGCTATAATAAAATGGATAATCTGTCTATATATGCAATTCAAGCATCTGAAAAAGTGTGCCTTCAAAATATGCAAGCCAGAGCACAAAACTAAACGTTTTAACAATGGATCATTGAAGAAAATACTACTTAGACAGGTTTTTGAGACAAAGAAAAGAAAATATCATGTCATATCCATATAACAAAATTGTATAATTTTCCTCATCAATAGATCACAAAAGTAATGCCAAGTAAACAAGTAATCAACAACTCCATAAAGAACAAACACCATCAAAAGACCAAAAGATTTCTAACACATCGCCTCTCATCCAAGAACCTACAACCTAATGGCATGCACTCCCAAAACCAAACAGGTTTCAGAAGAAATATTCACTTTCAACAAGAAAAGAAGAAGAAACCAAGTAATCAATGATTTCAAATAACAAACACCATAACAAGACCAAAAGAATACTAACTTATCACCTCTCTTCCAAGAACCCATAATTTAATGGCATGCGTCTCAAAACCAACAGGTTTCAGAAGAAATATTCTCCTCTCGACATGAAATGAACAAGAAACGATGCAACCAATGATCCTAAAACAACAAACATCATCATATGACCAAAAGAATACCAACCACATCACCTCTCATCCAAGAACCAGCGAACTAATCGTATGCAGCTCCAAACCCAACACGTTTCACAAAATGAATCTCCTTCCAACAAGAAAAGAACAAGAAACCAAGCAACCAACATTCCCAAAAGAACAAACACCATAAGAAGACCAAAAAAACACCAATATATCACCTCTCAACCACGAACCCACGAATAAATGGCGTGTACCCCCAAACTAAACAGGTTTCAGAAGGGATAAACTCATTTTGAAAAGAGAGGAACAAGAAACCGAGTAATCAACAATTTAAGAAAAAAACATCGACATCAGACCGAAAAGGATACCAACCACATCACCTTCCATTCAAGAATCCACAACCTAACGGAATGCACTCTCAAACCCAACAGGCTTCAGAAAAATAATCTCCTTCTGACAAGAAAGAAAAAGAAATTCAGCAATCTGACACTTCTGAAACAACAAACACCATAAGAAGACCAAAAAGATTTCCCACGAATCACCTCTCGTTCAAGAACCACAACCTAATGGCATGCACTCCTAAACCTAACAGGTTTCAGAAGAAATCTTCTCCATCTAACAAGAGAAGAACAAGAAACCTACTAATCAAAATTTCCAAATGAACAAACACTATCAGAAGACCAGAAAATACTAACCACATCACCTCTCATCCAAGCAGGAACAACCAAAATGCATGCACCCTCAAACCCAACAGGTTTCAAGTTTCAGAAGAAATAGTCTTCATCTAACAGGAGAAGAACAAGAAACCAAGTCAACTACTCCAAATGAACAAACACTATCAGAAGACCTAAAAATACCAACCACATCACCTCTCATCCAAGAACCCACAACCTCATGGCATGCACCCCTAAACCCAACAGGTCTCAGAAAAATAATCTCCTTCTGACAAGAAAAGAACAAGAATCCAAGTAATCAATGATTCCCAAAGAACAAACACCATAAGACCAAAATACACCCACCACAATCACCTACTAAGAACATGCAACCCCAAATCCAACAGGTTTCAGAAAACCAATCTCCTTCTTTCTACAATGAAACAAAAATACATATAAAAACTAAAGTCTTTTGAAATATCCGCTACAAAACAAACCTCTTCACCAAAACATCCCAACGCCAAAAAGCAGTACACAAACAGAATCAAGAACAGGCCCTTAGAAATCAAACAATTTCAGCTGACAAGCGACACCTCCAGTCATGAAGGCATCTGAGTCGAGGCTGAATGATCAAAAGACGAAAAAAAAGTCACAACAAAGACATCGGGTCAAGAGCATAACCTTCAGGAAGGGAACATGTCCCCTGTCCTGATGCCCGTTCCTCCTTCTGCCTCCCCTCCCTCTCCCTCTCCTCTCTTGCTGTTTCTCCCACCCACTCTCTCTCTCTCTCTCTCTCTCTCTCTCTCTCTCCCCCTATGGATGCTGTAAAGCTTTCACTTGCCAAATATACAAAAGCATCTGCCTCGTTATCAACCTTTCTTTATCCTTCAAAACAGTAAAGATATAAACAAATCTTTCTCCACTTCCAACGCCATACACTTAGCCGCCTCCCTCTCTCTCTCTCTCTCTCTCTCTCTCTCTCTCTCTCTCTCTCTTTCTCTGCCCCTTCCTTTCCAAGACTACCCAATGTCATCATGCCCTTGGCTAATTACCCACGACTGGTGCTATATCATCGGTATCACTCTCACTCGAACGTCTTGCCCCAGAGCAACCACACGAAGCATTTCGCCGATGACTCATGCCCACTGCTCGCCTGGCTTGCATGCTCGAGACCCCCCAGTGGAACTCACCTACAAACGGCCCTTGGTTTCATGTTCCACCCGACAAGTAAACTAATTGCATCCAAGGATTCATCCCATAGTTTAATTGGTAGATCACAGCGGTCGGTGACTTAGATTCTCTCTATTATGTCCTTCGGTTTTGTTTGCTTGTCACGTGTTCATGGGAACCTCGCATGCACAGGAACAGCTACGTGCTTCTGCCTTGACACGTGCTTCATACACAGTGCAAGCTCAAAGTCGTCACCGGCATTGAGGTGCGTATACCATCATAAAACTCTTAGTATGTATTCAATCCAGTAAATTGTGTTACACTATTAAATCTCCGTCCAACTCATTTTTTTTTCTTTATTAAAATAAATATTTATTAAAATATACACACTAAGGCATAAATAAATAAATATTGCTAATATAAATGAATACAAAAATCACCCCTTGTATCGGAATGAACAAGTAAAATAAATTTATAAAGCTAAGTAATTCTGTTTCCAAAATACTATTAATTTTTTTTATCATTTCGAGCATGATTAATCATCCAATTATTCAATCGAATCTCCTTCCTTGTATATACGACGGTTAAGAACATAGCTAGAGAGGATTTTAACAATTTGTATATTTTGCTTATAATCATCAATTTTTGGTCAGTAATTATGACCCCTTAAGATAAGGAAGCAAGAAAAAGAAAAAAAAAAAAGGGAAAAAGGATACAAGTGGAGTGTTTACCCTTTACATGGTGGGGGTGTAGGAAAAGGCTGAAGTTAATTTTCTGCACCACACTCATGAGATCATGAATAAATTGTATGGGTGAAGATCGACGATAAAGAAGGAAAGAATGACTAATTCGAGTGGAATTGCTTTTGATGAGACATGCAAGGGGACAAAGGTACACTACAGGCTAGCTCCATGGTCCCTTGTAGGGTTCCTGTGCTCTATCTACACAAGATCACTCCACTCCATCTTCCATAGCATGGGAATAGTTATTCTCGTTAGAACTCCGCAAAGATGATGACTTTGGCATATTATATTAGAATATACATTAATGACTTTTAAAACTAAATTCCTTCATTATGATTTATTTATTTATTTATTTTTGTTCGAATTCAAATAACAATATATTACTCATCAGAGTGTTACAAAAGAATGATAACATGGAAAAAATATAAAGAAATATACAATGATGGATTCGATATGATTTCTCCTTATATCTTGAATTGAATGATCATCTCAACAGAGATAAATTAATAAAAAATAATATAATACAATCGTTTATCCATTGGTTATATCTTTTTCTTTCCTTCTTTCTTTTTTCTATAAAAGCAAGAATCTTCTCATATCAAATCTATTCATCTTACAAGTCAATCCTTTTTTTTTCCCCGCTTAACGACCACAATTAAAGTAAACTCTTCATATGTGGATGTCATTTGTACAAAATAAGATAAGAAACCAATTAAAAATTTCCCATCACCTGAAAACTTTGTCAGTGAAGTATTCTATAACATGAGGTGCAACCCTAATCTATACATTTAATATGTTAATGGGTTGTATCATGTTCTCAAGACCTAACTGGTCCATCGGTCGTGGCTTGATGAAGAAGTTGTGTAGGTGCTGATGGAGACAAGTTAACTAATAAGATATGTGTACTACATCAACTTGGATGAATCATGAACAGTAGTTGAACAAGCTCCACGTATGATTCAATTTGTATGCCTTTGAGCAAGTCAAGTGGTATCATAATTCATCTTTAACTCTTCCCATTCCATGTAAATAATTCTAAACGTTGTGACATTTATTTCCTTCCTTATATATGCATAATATCAACATTAAAGGACTTATGTACATATTTCAGTAATTATTGCATTATATGTGCAGTTAAACGATCAATACATTCTCCTTTTAAATTTAAAAAAATCATGGCTATTAAATCAATTTCTAGATTGAGCATAAATAATTTCAGGCCATCCACTTGCATATTTTTCATGATTAGGTCAAGTAAAAATTGGTGATGCATATAGGTCAAGTAAAAATTGGTGATGCATATATTGGCTCTAGAAATTTCGATTATAGTACCTAGGTTTTAAAAATCTAAATCATCGCTTCCATAATTTTATTATTATTAATTTTTAAATAACTTTTATTTTTTATATTTTAAAATTTTTAATTAGAAATATAAAAAATATGACCAAAATCGAAACTAAAAATTCATGACTATATAAATGTATATATATGCGTATATACATAGATGGCCCGTAAAAAGATAGTATTAATATGGTTTGTTTGGAAAAGAAAGGTTTTGTTATATTTTTCTTTTAAGGGGCTCTTCCAATTCCCAACAACAACTAAAGATTCCAAGAACTTTTTACAAATGGTATTTATTTATTATATTAAATTATATATGAGATGCTCTTATACGAACTTGAATCAATATTATAATAACTATCACAAGATACCAATAAAATTAATCATCCGCTTCCCTTTCTACCACTGTGAACTTAGGTAAATGCTAAGTTAGCTCTCACAATAACTCCGAAACTAAAGTCGAAGTCTCGCCAAGTACAAACGTACCAAAGCTCTCACTTGTATGGCCTGGCCCTAGTGATTAAATAAAAGCTAGCAATTATGTAAAAATGATCCCAACACATCAAACGACATGCCTTTTGTTTCATTTGTTCATGATCTTGCTTCTATAACTCATAAACCTTGTCTAGCAAGGAAATGTTTCACCTCAACACTTTGTATGAATGAAGTGCAATCTATCATTTTTCATCACGTTGAGGGCTTGCATGTCCAACCAGAACAAGATACATATGACCACCAAGTGGTATTGACATGATGCATCTACTGATATCCACACCAAGTCATTTCAATTTGTTTGATGCTAAAATTAAAATAAAAAAAATTAGTACTAAAATATAAATTAATAAATAATTGACAAAAAGATTTATATAGTTTAATATCTTTTGCCAACGTCCACAAAAAAGAATTCACTTTTAGGAAATTACTACAATAGAATAATAAATTTTAGGAAAAAGAATTCACTTTAGTTAATCCAAATTGAGTTCAAAACTCCTTTTATATTTTCTTACATAAAATCTAAACAAATTAATTTTTTAAAAATATACCAGAGAAAATTTTAGGAACACACATAGAAATGTTCTTCCAAATTTATACAAAAACCTTTAGGAAAATAAGATGTTTATAGACTGATCAATCTTCAGTTTTTAATAATTTCTTTCCTTCTATCACAAGTATTTTCATCTTATTCTCCAAGTACCTATTCTTCGAATAACTTAAATTCAACTAAGGTTCTCTATATATATATAT
>LVTN01000760.1:125069-137930 GCA_001649415.1 Musa itinerans
CAAGTGTTTCTATGAGTGCTTGTCCCGCTCTGATACCATCTGTCACGGACTTAGCTGGTTTTGCCTAAGTCGTGCGGCACCCTTGCGTGTCCGTCCGCAAAGGTCAGCCTCCCCGAAACCTCCCATGGTCCCTTAGGACCTACAAAAGAGAAAACGGGTTAGAGAAAAGCGCCTCAATCGGGATCCACAAGCACACATCTCCGAAAACACTTCATTGACAATGCAAATTACAAATAGACTTTACAAGCTCAGAATAGTTGCACAACAAAGGATTAAAATGGTCCATTACAGACCGAATTCTCTCACTGGTGTCCACATGACACAATCTTTATTTACAAGCCTAAAACGGCCATTAAGCCCACTTAAACGAGGCTGTTATGCCTTCGACCATCCCGCTACATGCTGTGCAAAGCATGAACAAACAGAAAGACACAGACATACATAAGTATTACATCAAACATCCTGTTGAGAACTTTGTCCGTGACAACCTGGCTCCCAGCCGCTCTTCGTCGCTGTTGTTGAGTAATTGAACTTTTGATCCGTCATGCTGCTTCAACTCGCCAATGACTCTGACTTTAGTGTGGGGTTGGCTGAGTTGTGTTGATCCCTGTTGGTTCTTGTGGATCTTTTATATGAAGGAAAAGACCATCCTTACTATGCGTCAGTCTCTCAAATGCCTCATGCTACTTGAAGTGGGGTTGGAGTTTTAACGAGCATCGCCTTTTAAACTTTTAAAGTTTTTGGGTCATTCCTCCACAAAATTTACCCATCGACTCTTCTTTCACTTAGTTGTCACTTCCAAGTAGGTTCGCATCACTTCCGCTTTCGATTGATATTCTATTTGGAAATGAAGCGTATCCTAGAAATGTGCAGAGCCCTTCTGTTGGATAAATAAGAGAATTGGGGTACTCGGTTTCACCCATTCTCTTAAGAGTTGAGAAGGCAAAGGTTACTCGACTTCGCCCGCCTCCTCGAGGGTTGTACTCCATGCATCGAGCTGTTTACTGGCCTTCGCTTGCTCTTTGCTTACACTTCTGAAGCACTTTAAGTGTTTGCACTCCTTACGTTGATTTTATTACTGTGATTCACCTTCTCAATGCCATCGAACTTCTAGAATGCAGGAAGTTTTCACCCCAACTTGGAGTAAGTCTTTGATAGTTTTGGTCGCCTTTAGGATTGTACTGTCTTCTCTATCAACCCAACCGCATACTCCACTGAGTAGCAAAGGTACAGCACCGCGTACTGCCTGCTTCGTTCCTTGGTCGTGCACTCTTGTATCGACCCGAAGTCCTCCACTTTTGGTTATCTTGATGATTGATGAGAAGCTCATTGATATCGGTCTTACGAAGTTCCCTGGCCTCTGCCCTTCAGCCTTGTCTCGGTACTTGGAGTTTGTCTCTACATTCTCCACCTCTTCGGCCCCTTTCATGACTAAGCGCTCTCCCCTCATGAGAGCAAGGGATCGATGACTTTACGGAAGTCCCGCCTCTGCGGTACGATGGCGTTGCCATGCCCATGGCCCTACTATTCGTTGCCTCACATCTGCATCTCTTTCTTCGCGATCGGTGGATCTCTCTGTGGCATTCCTCCGATTCCACCTTCATTCTAATCGATGTTTGGTTTTGGGTAGCTAAGTCCCTCTGGACTCGTCGTCGCTTCCTCGCCCCTTTCAACCCCCTGCTTCAACACTTCTGTATTCTCTAAGCAGTTCCCTTTGGTCGATGGAAAGACAGACTACAACTCCCATACATGGCCTATGCCATCATGTTGCAGGGTTCATACCGATTTTGTTCTCCTTAGCTTCCTTGTTAGTAACGTTCGCCTACTCGGCCTTGTCCTCTGACTTGCCAGGCTCCCTTAAGCGAATATGGGCTTTGGAGCAGTCCAACTCTCTAGCCGCTCGATCATACCTCTGCATGATCAAGTCTCTTCTATGAGACTCACTATTACTTGCATTCGAATTTTTCCCTCGGTGGTACACAACCCCCATATGCTGATGACTAAGGCTTTCATCCGATGCAAAATTCGATACACGCACGGAAGACCCGCCTCTGCGGTGCCATGACTTTCACTCCTTGCATCCATAACCCTTCTTGCCATCGTGTTGTTCACCGAAGTGGAGCTCCTAGTAGCTCCCAATCATACCTCCGTATGATATAGTCCCTCACGGGACTAGATTCGTGTGTATCACATTGCCACGAATTGTTCCACCATGATCCGCTGCACCATGTCGCCTCCTGGTGACATCTCCATTGCATTCTGATACTTGTGGGATGAACTCGGATTGTGATCCCTCCATGTGTGGCCTCTGTCAACATATCACAGGGTCTCTTCTACCTTCAACTGTGTTTACTCCTTTGACAACCGACCTTCGTCCACCTTCTCTCGGGTCACACTCAGACGAAGCACAACTCTAGGACAATCCGTCGCCTAGTAGCTCCCGAAGTCCACCGACTTCGCTAAAATTGGTGCACCATTGTCTGGATCTTGGGCCTCTGCCCCTACCAGCACAATCTTCGTTGTGCACCGTTTCCTTCATGGCAACTTGATTGACAATATTGTGGCATATTCTTTGAGAGTACCTGCCTTCGTGTCCTCTTGCCCCGTGCCAAGGCCTTCTGAACCCAACTTCGCCTCCGTAAGTTGAGTCGCCTTAGTTCCTCTGTCAAATGCTTCTCCGAGGTAAGGTACATGTGCCTCGAAGCTCACTTCGTCTTTGGCACCATGCAGGATGAGCCCGTTCCATCAGAATGAGGGACCCGTGGAACGACATGATCCTGCTCTTGCCTCTGCAAGAGTTCATGTTCTTGACCTCTGTCCAAGGAAAGCTTTGTGCCTCCGCTCCATGTTCCATCTTCTATATCGGCTCCCTTCATGCGGCTTGGGTACTTCGCCAAGTTACACCCAAGTTGCTCTGCTCCTCGATTTGCATTGAGTTGATGGTGGCCCTCGGCTTCCTTCTCTCTGAAAGTTTCGGAGACCACCATCCCCTAGGACTACTCCGCCTTGCTGAATAAACCGTGTATTGTTCTGCCTCCTGCAAACGGACATGCTAGATTGCGACTCCACGTCAATACAGCCCTCGCTGCACCCCTCAAGGCCTAGCAACATGCTGAACTCGTTGCATACTTCAGCCTCCTACGGACGTATCCTTTTCAAACTGAAGAGAAAGTTTCAATACTCCATGGTGCCGAGTTTTGATGGGATGGTCACAAACACTCCATCGTTCGCACATAAGCCTTTGTATGAGTACCAAATTATTCGAGTTAGCAATTCCCCTCACCTTTGTGAGCTTTGCACAACTCTTTCGGTCACTGAACAACCCATTCCACCTTACATGGTCTCATCCTTTACCAAGCGCCTCGGTTGCCTTGAGCACCATCAAGTATGGTTGCCAACGTTGAGCCATAGCTCAAACTCAACCATCCCAACCTTTGTGCGCTACGCATTCTTCCCTGCTTGCTTGTCCTCATGGTGCCTCTTGCGCGAAGGGTTGTCCATTCCTCTGAATGCCAATCTCAGATGTCCGCTCCTCTGAGCGACTCCTTTTCCTTACATCTCCATGCTCGCTCTCCCAAACGGTCGCGCGTGCTGGCTGCCCTCAATGCAGCCCCGCTAGGTCTCCCACATTTGCATGTCAAGTGTTTCTATGAGTGCTTGCCTCGCTCTGATACCATCTGTCACAGACTTAGTTGGTTTTGCCTAAGTCGTGTAGCACCCTTGTGTGTTCGTCCGCAAAGGTCAGCCTCCCCGAAACCTCCTATGGTCCCTTAGGACCTACAAAAGAGAAAATGGGTTAGAGAAAACGTCTCACTCGGGATCCACAAGCAATCATTTTAGGAAACACTTTATAACCAATGCAAATTACAAACATACTTCACAAGCTCTGAACGATCGCACAACAAAGGATCCAAAATGGTCCACTACAGACCGAAATCCCCACAAGTGCTCACATGACACAACCTTTGTTTGCAAGCCTAGGACGACCACCAAACTCAACTAAAATAGGGCTGTTAAGCCTTCGACTGTCCCTCTACATGTTGTGCCGAGCATGAACAAACCAAGAGACACGGACATACATGAGCATTACATTAAACACCTTGTTTACAGTTTTGTCCGTTACAATACGCTGGGGTATTTTAACACTAACAGTCCTGTTTTTCTTTTGAACCTTTATCTAATAACAAAGGATTTGCAAGACCAACTTTTGTTGATCATTGAGAAAAAAAAGAAGAAGATTATTAATGGTGTATCCTGTAGTATTTGACTAGATTGATGACTTATTCAACATTTTTTTTGTTATCGTTGCTGTAAAGTTTAGAGTGGTTTTACGCTAAATGTATGCCTTAAGACCACATTAAGATGCCTTTTAGCTCTTCATTGCCTGCACATGGTCTGTAAATGTTTTTTTTTTGTGAACATATTCTGATGGAATTTATTGGTAGTTTTGCAAATTGTATGCTTTCGACTATAATGGTCTGAATATTTAATGCTCGTTCCAGGTTTCTTCTCTTCTATTGGAGAATACTTTCACCTCTATCTTGGACATGGCTGGCATTATGTTTCCTTTCCTAAGATGGTTTATTGGTGGCAGTGGGTCAAAAGGTCCAAAGATTCTCAATTGTATTGTACGCTCACCGTGGAGAACCATTGATATCATCAGCAAGGTAAGTATCCATATCCATGGTAAACTCTGCTGAGCTAGGTCATGGATCTTGTTTTAAACTGTCACTTTCTCTGGGAGTGTTTATAGTAGATTAAGCATTCAGAAATTCCATTCATATTGCAGACCAGTTAACATCTTATATCAGTTTGAACTGATTAACTTTTCTTTCCATATGAAAATGTAAATTGCTTTATGCATAAAAACAGCAATAAGAGTTTTTCTTAATATCTGGGATGTTAATTTAATTTATATGTAACTTGCTTTTTGTGATATGCCCTTAGAGTTAGTAATCATAATTTCTTAATACCTGGAATGTTAATTTAGTTTGAATATAACTCACTTTTTGTGATGTCTTAGTTGATCATAACAGATTTTTTCTTTTGTTTCTTTAAAATTGTAGTTTATCAATATGTTAGAATAACATTTCATTCTTCAAAACCGGTTTAGATTGAAGCAGATAAAGAAACTGAGAAAGTGCAGATTTTAGCAACAGGAAATCAGTCATATGAAAGAATTATATCCATTTCATTTTTCATAAAAGAAAAAGTACCATTTGGAAGATAAGAACCAATTGTTACTTCTTGTAACCCTTCAGATGCAATGCAAGAAATATTGCAAGGGTCTTGATACACTAATTTACCCATTTCAATTTGGTATATTCGCCACATTATCTCCTTATGTGGAATCAATTAGCTGATAGAAACTGCTTTATTTTGTGCCGACCATAATTTGGGAGCTATGTTATGAAATAATTGTATGTTTCTAATGGAGTAATAGTAAATCTAAACTCAAGTGGACCAGTTTTTCAATGCAACTCTTTAATCACTATTTGACAGCCATGATATCACAGTTTAGAAGTGGTGTATATTACTTATTGCAAGATATGAACCTGTGAAGTTTGGCTGCATTGATATCCATATCGACATGTTCATGTGTTAATAAGATGTAATCAATTGGAAAGGATTGAGATTATCTGTGTCGGATATAACACTGCCATTATCTCATGATTTGTATTTTACTGGTTATTTGTAATAAGTTACCATTTGAGTTCACATGATTTGCAACAGCATGCAGCTCCAAGGACGCTAGATTAAGAACAGAGCCATAACAAACTAGTCTTTGTTGAACTTTGTTAATATTGGCAAAAACGTTCTTTTGCCATTAGAAAGAGAGTAATATGAGGTTTTTATGACTCTTAATAAAACAATCATTGATTAAAATCTCAATCTTGTACGAATACTTGCTAGTGGCCAGACCTATATGGTACTAGCTAGTATGGTTCACATTTCAACCTTTGATATGGGCGGTGTCAATTCTAGAGAAAGGTTGGGAAGGAGTGAAAAAACAGGAGGCAGCGGTGGAAAAGAAGAGGAAGAACATTAGGAGGCATTGAAGTAGTTGGAAACACAGTAGGAAGGAGGCAGCTGCCATGATGCAACAGGTTGGAGGATGAGGAGGAGAGCGAGAGTGCTCAAGATAAAGAGAGAGAGAGAGAGAGAGAGAGAGAGAGAGAGAGAGAGAGAACAAGGGAAAAAAGTAAAAAAAAAAACAAAGAAAGTTGTGACGAGAGAATAAGGAAAAAAAAGGGGAAAAAATGAAGAAAGTTGTGACAACTGTTGGACATTAGGAAAAAGGTACTGGCAGTGGATGGTGATCTTATCATCTGGTACAGTATCATACCTGTCTAGTAAACCTGGCCTGGTGAGCTTACTGTATAGTACAACACATATCAAACTGAACCAGATGAAATCTTCTGATCCACGTCCCATTTGACTGTTGGATTGGTAAATCCAGCCATGATCAGCAATCGAGGCTTTATTTTTCTATATAAGACCATGATCAGCATCTCAGCGAGCAGATGAATAGGAAGGTGTTAGGGAAGAGATGAGAACAGAAATACAGGAAGAAATAACTAACCTAAACAAAACTCATCATTTGAAGGATAATCTTATTAACATGCATACAAGACTTCAGACTGATGCTTACAGAGGTTACTCAAGGCCTAAGCTAACTTAAAAAAAAGTCAAATTCTAATCTAATCCAAAACGTATTACAAATAGATAAGAATCATAGCCTAAGGACTAATCTTAATAGAGAACTAGCAATAGAAATTGTCCTAATTAAAAAACTGCACAATAAGACACCTTCCCGAGAATGTCCCGGACAATGAATCTCAACATATTTATGACAACTCAATAATTGGATGAATATCTACCCGAGTAAAGGAAAAATTGAGCTGAACACAATTTGATATAATCTTAGACTTAAACAGACTGAACTAGCAAGACTTGGTTGCGAGTTGTCCTGCATCATGACACCAGTGTTCACCATCTCTCAGATCAAATTTATAGGACCTCCTGAACATGAACCATCCTTCTCAATCAGGAACCTGGTGATCATCTATAACAATTCCAGAGCTCTCCATAGTTTCCATCACCTTCAAGAAAGAGTTTCGTCTTTGGATCATATATTTTCATGTTTAAAAATTGGACTTCCATTTTTTACCTAGGTGCTTGTTTTAATACATGGCTCTTTCAGAATTTACTTGTTCTGTTCTGTATGCAGATTAAGCGGCCGATTCTATTTCTATCTGGTTTGCAAGATGAGTTGGTTCCCCCTTCACACATGCAGATGCTGTATTCTAAAACTGTAGAAAATAATTGGGATTGCAGATTTGTAGAATTTCCAAATGGCATGCATATGGATACATGGTTCTCTGGTGGAGATAGATACTGGAGAACAATCCAGTTGTTTTTGGATCAGTATGTTCCTGAGATAAAGGAGGGCAACTTGAATCGCCAAGTTGATGATGACAAGGGTAATCCATCTGATTAGATCTTTTACAGCTGTGTGATCTGAAGCTGACAAATTTGATGAACTTTGATATCATGTAGATAATGCTTTTGAAGTATATACATGCATGTTCCGTCACATTGGTCCTCTGCATAGTTGTTGACTCTTGGTGATTACTGAAAATTATTGCGCAAAGGGCATGGAACTAGATTTGCGAGCATGACACGAACTTTGCCGTTGGTTTCTATTAAATTTATAAACTGACAAATATATCATGGTAGCTCCCTCACTATCTTTGGTCGATGTGAAAGGGGAAACAAGGTAAGGTTTCCAGAGTGGTTAAGCCCACACAAGCAGGAATTTATATGACTGAAATATGTTTTGTTATATTGTTGCTTTTGTATCGTTAGATTTTGTCTTGAAGTTCTCTTCTCTTGCTTCTTCATGACATATGGTTCCGTGCCCTCATAGATGATGATGCAGCAGGATGATGGGCCATGTTCGCTGTTGAAAAGCTTGTCAAACACTCGAATAGTGTCCCAGATGCTCCAGCAATTTTATTCTCTAATGGGACCATCAATCAGGTTCATTATTCAGTTCATCCCGGCAATTTAACTAATTCTTCCTGTAATTGCCCAGAAGGTGCCGAATTTTGTCTCTGAACTCGTCTCTTGAACCTTCACAATATTGACACATGTTACATGAAATGGTGTTGAAAATTTGATTTTTTCCGAGACAAACATTATACTTGTATTTTTGAACACAATCATTGGAAAGTATTAGTTTTTCTTTTGGATTCAACATATGAATTTTGTAATTAGAAGAAGATGATTGTTTGTTGTTCTTGCTCAGGGTTTAAATAGATGTTCGAGTGCTCGCCTAGGTGCTCGGGTGAGGCAAGGCGAGGCTCGAGCGCCTCATGCCTGACCAGGCGATGCGCTTTAGTGAAGCATCGCATGAGCGCTTGCTTGAACCCAGGCACCGGATACCTCAGGTGAGCGCTTGGTTCAAACAAAGCAACCTCGTGTGTGACCTCGATCCATAAACCCTAGCGTAGCTATTGCCTTCGTCGTCGATGTTTCTGTTATTAGGATCGAAATCGATACTAAGAGTAAGGGGGAGGGTGAATTAGTACTTTCGTAAAACTTACGTTGATTTAGAAACTTTGTTCAATAAAACTATATTGGAAAGATGTTTAACTTAAAAAATGTACGAAAGCATAATGAGTATAGTAAGAGTAAGAAATCAGTTTGCAATGTAAATGAAAAGTGTAAAGTAAATGTAAACCAGATTTTATAATGGTTCGATTGTCTCAACCTACGACTACTCCCGTTTCCTCTTCACTCGAGGCCATTGGTTTTCATTATCGATCTTCTTTCCAATGGGCGAAGATCAATTACCCTTATGACTCTTTCTCTTTTTCACAGGCTCAGGAGAGAACATTTACACCTCTCTCTTTTAGATCTCACTCATCCCTTAGAAACCTTCTAACTCTAGGAGGAAGAGACTTACTAACTTTATATAGATTACAACACTTTTTTCTCAAGTATATTTTCCTCCCTTTCTATTCAATTTCGTGCTCTTCCAAGTAGAAATAACTAGGGTATTTATAGACCCCAAATGACTTAAAAAATAGAGTCAAAAAAGGTTTCATCTAAGGTTTCTTTGATCCTGGCAGTACTATCGTCTGTAGCACTAACACTGGACGGTACCACCGCCCATACTAGTGGTACCATTGTTTGACACATCGACACTGGGTGGTACCATAGTCCAGTCTGGTGGTACCACCGCCTGACAACATGGAAAAGTGTGCTCTTGACTTTTCCAACTCATAGGTGGTTCCACCTAACCTTGGGTCACCGAATGAGCCTTCTACTTAGCTCAAAACAGTCACAACTCAGGCCCAATGGGCCCCTAATTGAGTTAGTATGGTTACACCAAAAACTAACTCAATTACGATTTAACTATGGCTAATTAAGACAACCAATTATAAGACTAGAATTCTATGTTGTTCGACATGTCATTGGTTCATCAAACACTTCGTCCGATCCTTCGGTGCATCGTTCTTTCCTTCGGCGTATTACTCAATTGACATGTTGACCTTCTGCAACTACTGATTTCCTAGGTGCAATGTCCGATCCTTCGGCTCGATGCCCAAACTCATAACACGAAGTCCTTCTGCCGATATGTCGACTTATCCTCCGACCAACGTCCAATCTTCTGACATGTTCATTTTGGCCCAACATCCGATTCTTCCTGCTTTAATCGATTTGTCTTTTTTGATCTAAGTTAGTCCTACGTCACTTAAAACACAAATTAGATCATAAACTCTTTAATTGATTTCATCATCAAAATCCAAGATTCAATAATCTTTCCCTTTTTGATGATGACAACCAATTGATGACGGAGTTTAAACTAAACTCCCCCTATCAACATGCCATAATTTCAATCATGAATTATATATAATACATCATATCATTACTTACATCATAAGTTCAACAATTGCATCCAAACCATTATACATAATAAAATTTCATTATACCATGCATGATCATCATCATACATTCTCCCCTTTTGTCATCAACAAAAAGGAGAAGTGCAACTAGTAATTTTTTGAGATATAATTTCAAATAATTGCATTTATCATTATGCAAGCTAGCAAGTTTTTTAGATATGAAAGTTAGCAAAATTTTTGCATCTTTTGAGATGTGCAAGATAGCATGTTTTTGTATTTTCTTGAAATGTGCAAACTAGCTCTTCTCTTTAGATGTGCAAGCATTTTTGGTTCTTCTTGAGATGTGCAAGCTAGTATTTTTGCGTTTCTTGATATGCTAGCAAGTTTCTTTCTCCCCTTTGTTATTGTAAGAAAGAAGAAGAGGGGAATAATACAATGATACAATTCATTTCCTTTTACATCAATTCTCTAAGCATCACATAAGGTATGCAACCATGAATACAAAAGAATTGTACACAATGAAAATCAGATAAAAAAAGATCATGTGAATACAAAAAGACATAATTCATTTTGATCTATTTTAAGAAAAAAACAAAAATAAATCTTATGAGACCGAATAGTAAGAGAAATCTTAAGTCATGAATTTCAAAAAAGATATTCTCTTTAGTAAATAGCAAAAAGCAACATAGGAGAATAAAAGATCTTGATTCATGTATAAGAAATATCAAGTTGTCAAGATCATGATTCATATATTAAAAAATTTAAGTTATAATTCCTAGAATTCAAAAAAAAAAAATCATGATTCATTTAGATACTTCTCCTTTTGTAAATAGTGAAAAAGAAATATAGGAGATAAAAGATCTTAATTCATTTAGAATAAATATTAAGTATTAAGTGAAAGATATAAAAAAAAGTCATTCAAATTTAAATCATCAAAATCACTTTCATAGTTCAAGTGATCCATAAAATAACATAAATTCATCAATCTCTTATTGAAAAACTCGATAAGATAGAGATTGAGAAATTTTCAAGAAAAATATTTTTCTCTTTTTAGTTGTTTCAATTCATATGATTGATTTCATGCAAACATGCCAAAGTTTTTTTTTTATGTCAAAACCATGCATCATGTTTAAAATTGAAAAACAAGATTCATCACAAAAATCATTAAGACTTCAAATCATCATGAATAATTAAATCATTAAATCATCAAGCATGATTTCATTAAATATAAAACATTTTCAATCAAAATCATTTTGTTTCGGCCAGTGAACTTTGTGAAGTGTGTTGGATCTCTGGTCATAATATTTGAGCATACACTATCAAAATTTTATTTTTGCTCTTAGCTTTCGATTATAAAGATGTCTACAAGAAAGGTGAGTTTCCTTTAGGTACTTATTTGACTTTGGGTCCCTCATGGTTGGATCTATCTATCTTGCTTTTGGCATAAGATCATTTATGGTTCCTTTAGGAACCCAAACTAATTTATGTGGATTATACTTTTTGAATGGACATTTATATACAAAATGACCATATCTATCACAAAAAGTACACTTAACCTTAGGGGTAATATGCAATGTGGGTCATTTAACAATGTGGTTAGCTTTTGTTGAGTGTTACTACTCATAAAGCTGATTCCTTCTTTTCTACGAACATGACACTTATCAACAAGAATCATGTTTAAATATTCACTATAAATTTTAAAATTTTCTAATGTTTGTTTTAGTAACAAAATTTTCTTTTTGTATAAATCTAATTTTTTACGTTGAGTGCAAAAGGTTAACATGCAATTATTATGCTCATTTTTTAATTTTTTAAATTCACTAGAAAGGGAAGCATGATCATTTTTAACAATTTATAATTTTTACCAACTAATTTAAATTCATCAAATAAATCATGGAAAGCATCAAGCAATTCATTATAAGGTAAAGGAGTTTCAGTTGAGTCATTTACCTCATCGTCGAAAGCCATTAAGGTATAGTTCGTCACTTTGTCTTTGTTGGTTTGCTTCTCGTTTTCGGATGTACTCGATTCATCTCAAGTCACATTGAATACTTTCGTTTTCTTTGATAGCTTTTTCTTTTTAAGTTCATTTTTATTTTTTGATTCTTGTTTTATGAACCTTTTAAATTTACTTGTGATGAGTTTAAAGTCATCATCACTTGAGCTTTCGCTCGAGTGGTCTTTGTTAAGATCATGAGCACTAAGCTTTCGGTTCTTTGAAAAGTTATTCTCAAGTTTATCAAGTTCTACATGCTAGTCATTGGTGCCCTATAAGCCTATCACGTGAGTGATGGCACATGTGACTTAACACGTAGACTTTTTGCTTGTTATTAATTAGCATTTTATCACTTTATATTGCCTATTGCTTGAATATATTGTGATGTGCATAGATCTGTGTAATAGGAATCAAATCGTGATAAGAGATCATAATAATGAGACCGATTCACCTTTAAACACGGATCCTAAAGAATCTTGGTCATAGGTTGCTCGAGAGGGACATCGAGATAACCAAACAGATTGGTGTGCTGTATACCCATCCATATGATGGATGCAACTGGTCTTATAGCTGCTCGTGTTGGGACACTAGGGATACAGTATAGGTGCTTATTGGGGAATGAGTTCATTGATTAATTTGTTTACGAAATGCTGAATGGTTGATAATGCCTTATTGTCAGACAGCGATTTCATAGTCCCAATGGTGTATCTGGTCCTTAGACTTGAGACACCAAGGATGTCCTATATAAGTACTTCATTCTTTGATACCAAACTTATAGGTCTGGAGGTTCCAAATCTAGCACAACCGGTCATCGGGAGTAGTAGCCAACCTTACGAGGACTATTGAGTATCAATAGAGGATCATCCACTCTCAGTGTCATGAGAGGAATATCTCATATGTTCTTGCTTAGACAAATCCCTAGCCATGGTCATTCGGATTGAGAGAGAAAAA
>LVTN01000761.1:9115-25427 GCA_001649415.1 Musa itinerans
ATATATATATATATATATATATATCGTCTATCTATCAAACTTCTTGTTTAATGATTATTTTGTATTCCTAATTTTATTTTTTTGTAATTTTTGTAAAGTAAATGTCTTGCTTTACTTGGGCAAGCATCCAGTTCCTCAGGTAATAAGTGATCTTGGTGCTATATAATGCCTAGTGCGTTTGACCATTGATTGATGCCACTATGGATTTTTGAGTTATGACCAATTTGGTCATTGAGGTCTGCGCATGGTCCTGCCTCAATACTTTGCCTCACATCTAATCTTAGAGATTGCCATGTGTGTCAGATGAAGCATGTTTTCCAGATGTGTTACTTGTCTAAATTGAATTGTAAAGTTTGCTCAGATGTTTTGTTTCATGTCTTATGTCTCAACTTTCGACAAAAGCCTATTGTTTTTTGCAAGTAATATCAAGGATATACTTAGAGTTTTTAATTTTTCAATCAGAATTTTGATTTGTCACCAGTATTCTGAGTTCTGTAATCATGTTCAGGTAAAGAAGAAGGTGTACACAGAACTTCATGTTGGCGATGTTATTCGGTTTGGCATGTAAGTTGATTTATTAATGCCCTGAATCAATCTGATGTTTTCTGTTGCATGCTTCTTCCATTTCCTTTTATTTGGTTTGGTATGTTGGTAAGTTTATCGTTGAAAGTTTTGCACAAACAAACATATTCTTTTTCTACTATTTTTTATGGTTCATAAACCTAACAATTTTTTTAACAGTATAAAACCATAAAATTTTCTGAAGTGTTTGAGTTGTTTATTGTAGGTGTTTTGGGGATTCTTTTCCTAAAGAAGATATATAATGCCTGTCTTAAATAATTAATTAAAACAGAATAAATGGGTTCTATATTTTTTTTCGTCTCTCTGTGACCCCATCCTCTCTCGCTCACTCTTTGCAAGTTTTACTAAGTTCTAAGTTCTAACTAATTACTGTCACTGTCCCTTTGATAAGGTACCCAAACTGGTCTGCTTCAACTCCATATGCTACTAACCCAAGACAATATGTTTCTCTATTGTAAACTAACATACTGTTGTACCAAGTGCCAACAACTTTGTCCCATAAAAGTTGGGATAAAAATTCACATTTGTTGACATCTTTCAGAGTGCTCTTTGACATTCTTTATAGGCAAGCTTAACCAGATTATTTTTATGTCTCTGACTTCAAGTGAAGTCAGTTTCAAGTGTGTATGTAATGGGTTTATGTGTAATATTTTCAGTCTTAGATTTAACTAGGACAATTTGACTTGATACTGTTTGACATGATTTGGGCTTGTCCAATTAGTTTGCAGTTCATAGCACTGAGTTCAGAGCAGTTGATCCTGCTTCTAGAACTATTACGGGATGGATGCCCTTGCTGTTTCTCGCTGGTTAGCCTTCGAATGGTACATTATTGCATTACCAAGTATCCTATAAATCGAGTCTTGCCAGTTGGTATCTTGCCATTGTGTCATTGCCCTTGGCTGGCTTGGGTCATTTGTACTAATGTATGTGGCATCCTTATGTGATCTTAACCATAGTTATTCTTATCGGCCCATACCTATGTACCGATCAGCTGTTGGTAACTTGGTATGATACATACTGATGTACCGACATATGGTATAGTGGGGCATATCGACAAACCAGTATGTACTGCCCATACTGGTCCCCTATTGGACCGGTACGTACCATCCATACTAGGCGTTATAATATGATACGACAAACCTTTATCTTAACGATATATTGGTAAAGTTTGATTGCACAATTTTATTTGCTATGTTTTTTTAGTTGTTGCTTATGATTTCGTTGTCTAACATTAAGTTGCACGGTTGTGCTGTTATTGAAAATTTGCTTGAAATGTGAGTTACAGTGTATTAGATATGTTTCTTTCTATTGTTGGCAATCAATTTGATAAAAAGTTTAAGCTTGAATAGAGTGATTTAGATATATATTTTTTTAAAGCTGTTACTGATTTATGTTGTTGCTTTGCATTCTCCACAGGTCGTCACGGTTATATATTTTCCAAGGACCAACTGAGTTAATGCCTCCAGTAAGACTTTGAAAACACGCGATGATTTGTTTATAAGATGCAATTGATTAGATTTCTGCCTTTTCTTTTGATTGGACCACCTGCCAACAATGATGAGAGAGTAAAACACCATATGAAACCACTGCTTGCAAAAGCTCTGTTTACATGGTTGTTGTACTATTCCTCCAGATATATGCTATTTTCCAAACTTTGAGTGAACTCATGATGCTTCTGAACATTTGGATCATGAACTCTTTTGCAAGATTTTATTGGCCTTAAGGAACATGCATGGCTGTATATCTCTCTGACTTGTTTCAGACTAATAAATCTACTTGTTACTCGTTACCCTGAGGTTGGAACGGCGAGGGAATTAGCTTTAACTTCTTTTTTCTCTAGGAATCAAATAAATCTAAGCTCCTTTTTTTACTGTGTCTTGTCTCTATATGATGTAACCAATTAAAATCATCCGCTAGATATTTCATATTATCGATGCATGAATTTGACCTTTTCTTTTCATAAACAATGCTTCCTTTTTTTTGTTTCCTTTTTGCTGTTTTACTGTTTTAACTGCCAAATTATGCTTGCCTGAATGAGTAAAGAACATGCTTGTAGATATAGTTGTAACTTGCTTGTTTCATTGCATTCAGATTTTTTTCTGAATACTATGGGGTTTTCCCTCTTAGCTTTTCACTTCACTTTTCAATGTATAGGAGGGTGATTTGGAGAAACTACGGAATGCAAAAATTCGAGAAGAGTTGCTCGATCGTGAAGCTTCACTATTACGGGCAAGAGTCGATGCTTCCCTTGCAAATGGTATCTCATGGGGCATGCAGGAGGATGCTATTGAAGAAGACACAGAGGTTGACAGAATTGTTTTGACTTTCCTTTTTAGGAATGCCTCTCTTATTATGTTGTAGACTATTCACTATCTTTTGTCTATCTCTGTGGACATCTAAATTACATTAAATGTTTTGATTCAATGATGCCGTGGTTATTTTGCAGAATGGTGCAGATGAAATAACATGGCAAACGTACAAAGGACAGCTAACTGAAAGGCAGGAAAAAACTCATAGCAAAATTATAAAAAGAATGGAGAAGGTAAGTTGTTTGGTTTGTTTTGCTTCCAACACTCTTATATACTTAATTCTTGTGCTGAAGATCATAATGTGAACACGACAGGTTCCTAAGTAATAACAGCATATAGATATATAGTACAACTTTCACAAGTTTACTTCTGAAAAATGAATGAATACCATGGAATTCCACTTTGAGATGCATGTGCAAACTGTTATGTTTTTCATTTATTTGCACAGAAAATGGTGTAAGTTAATAGATGCTTTGATTAAAACCATGGTTTGCCTTTTCGGGTACCGGACCTGTTTCAGCAAACTGCTGGAACAATATGTACCATCCGTACCTGTATGCCAACACATGGTATGCCGATGCATACCGGTGGCTTGGCGATGAAGAAAAAGAAAGAGAAGTGGCAAGAGTGGTAGTAAAACAGAGATGGAAGGAGAAAGGAAGAGGGAATAAGAGGAAGAAGTGGAGGCAGATGAAGAAGAAGAGGAAAAGAGCATCGGCAGCCTGTACTTGGGAAGCAGTGGCAGCGACAGTGAGGCAGCGCCATCTTACGTGATGGTGAAGCGACAGCGACAGCAGTGGGGAAGCGGCAATGGTGAGGTGGTGACATCTTAAGCAACGGCGAAGCAGCAGTGGCAGCAGAGGTGAAGTGACGATGGCGAGGTGGTGTCACCTTACATGACGGTGAAATAGTAGCAGCAGCAAAGGCGAAGTGGTGACAGCGAGGCGACAACACTTTATGCGAGAAGAGGGATCACGTTCGCAAGCCCTAATATCTTTTTTTTCCCTTTTACACTGATTTGGACATGGGTCCCACTATTTTCTTAATATTTTATTAATTTAACTAGATTGCCTGATATTGGGTGGTCCGTGTACCAGTCCCTTGTCGGACCGGTACATAGTGCCCGTATCGGGCGGTATATTGCGGCATGGAAAACCCTGCTTAAAATGATATTATTGTCCCCTGAAATGTATTTGTAAAATTTTATTTTGTTTAACTGCTTGTGTACTTCTCTCTTTTTTATAGTGTATACACAAACCTTTGGATTTGCTAGCATTGATATATTGTTTATGATCAACAACTTTATTACTTAAAAATTTTCTTCGATCTTTGGTGCTATAAGGTCGCTAACATGAAAAAGGAGATTGATGCCATACGAGCAAAAGACATTGCCCAAGGTGGCTTAACTCAAGGTCAGCAAACACAGATAGCTCGGAATGAGCAAAGAATAACTCAGGTGATTGATTCTTTTAGCTTGTCTACACTGTCTTGATCTTTTGACTATGAAGGCTTTTGCATGAGTCACAAAGATACTATTTCTTACATATTTCTCAGATTATGGAGGAATTAGATAGCTTAGAAGAGACTTTGAATGAAAGTATTCAAGAAAGTGTAGGTGCTCGATCTGGTAAGGTAGTTTGTGGTAAGAAGAAAGAGAATGTTGAAGATGAAGATGACATGCTGAGGTATATATTGTTCCCTTTTATAGGATTTTTGTTTTCTAACATTTTTATTTCAAAATTTGAACCTATATGTTATTTTGAAATGCATCTGAGATTCTGAGAAGCCAACTGTTCATTTAGTTCACTAGATGGATGTTTTTCATTTGTTATGGAAAGTCCAGACGATAGCATTTATGCTGAAATTTGTAGTACATCTCTTTGAAACAATATATACTTAAAAATTAGGTGAATAACAAACTGTAATTCTATTTGATATACTTTGATATGAAAAGCTCCACATAGATACGTCACAAAGAAGATTGGGAATGCTATAATATGTCACTGTTGCAGAGGAATATATTTGACTTTTGTTGTTTTCTGACAAAATTGGCATCAAAACAATTGATGAGATGCTTGCTGCTTTTTGTTTCAGTTATCAGCATTTTTTGGATTGTATCTTCTAGATTTCCATGGAAACCAAGTAATAACTATTTTAATTACATAAATTCCCTTAGCTTAGGCTACTGAATTTAGGCTTTAGATTTATGATTACTGTTCACTGTTCTCTCCATCTTTTATTAAGTTCATCTCAAGGAGATGTTTTGATGCTAATGTAAATAGTAGTCTACGTGGTTTTGTTAGTTCAGCCTAATAACCTGTGTAAATTTGAGGACAAAGTTGTATGATTGAGGATGTACTTTTGTTCTTCACCGGAAGCTATTAAATTCTAAATTTTGCTCTACATGTACTGTTCATTATTTACTACAAGTGACAACTTTAATTTAAGGTTTCTTGGCTAAGAAGCAATAATTCCAAGTGTTCTTCATTTTAATTTGTCCATTCTTTTAGAAGTGAGATCCCCTTGTCATGGAAAAAAGGTTCTTTGCGGATGCTAGTTCCAGTCATATTAGTTCCCATCTAGTTGTAGGAAATTATTATTTATTTTTTACTGGTGCTACTAGACATGCCTATAAAGCACATATGAGGTAAAAGGAGGTACTTTGTGTAGTGGCTTGGAAGGGCTTCAATCTTATTGTTTGATTAATTTCAACACAACAGTTTATACATAAGTTGGACCATGCATAAATGACTATCTAATACTGAAATGATGGTGTCACAGATGCTATAGAGTTAGAGCCTGAATTCTCATTGGTAGAATGATAATTGGGATCAACTTTCTACCGGACATATAGTATTCCTTTGTTGTGTAGTTCTGTCATATCAGTCCTCTTTTTCTATAAGCTAACAAATTTGTGTATCATCCAGTGATGATGACGATTTCTATGACCGGACCAAGAAGAAGCCTGCTGCTCGAAAGTCTGGTGAACAGCAATCAGTCGAAACAGCTGATTCTCTTCTCGACAAAAAGGATACCATAATTAGTCAAATTGAGGAAAAGAAGGCCTTGCTTTTGAAAGAGAAGGAAAAGGGAGTGACTGACTCTGTCAACAGCACCGAAGGTGGAGATAACCTTGATGCTTACATGTCTGGGCTGTCATCTCAACTAGGTGAGCTTCTTAGCAAGCATGCATGATCATGAAATTTTCTCGATAAGAATCTTATCCATTGTTCGATTTGAAGCATTTATCCTTTATTTTTTTGTTACTTAAGGTCTGCGAAATCATTGTATGGGGTTACTTTTCTACATAGAGTACCTTTTTCTTAAATTTCATTCTTTATAATTTATTTGCATATTTTACTACTTCTTCATGTTTTATTCTTTAAATTTATTTACATAATTACATCTTATGTAACGGGTAATCACTAAAACTTCTATTTCTACTTTAGTATTTACGGATGCTTTTTTATATATATATATATATATACCATGGAAGTTCATATTTGCATATACCATGGTTCTTTACCGATCTTTATTGATTGTACCAACCGACTCTCGGTATAGTACGTATCGACGTACCAACATATGGTACGGTGGGGCATACCGATAGACCGGTATGTACCACTTGTATTTAACTTTTAACCTCCATGTTTAAAAGCACATACAGCGAACCTTGGCATATACACCCTATTAAATAGCACATATTTGCACCAAAAAGCTCCCTGTTTTTCATCAACAAATCTGTATTTAACTTTTAACCTTCTTCCTGTTTTTCATTAGCAACACTGTATTTAACTTTTGTTACTTATCGGCTTTCTGTAATAAAACTTATTGCAAAACAAAACCACCCCTGCATCCCAATTCCCTTCCGTTTAAAATTTCAGAAAAGACCATATTTGTATTTGCTTTACAAGCTGCAAAAACTACAATTCCTTCACCAATTTGTAGAAACATCCTCTATTAAACAGGGGTATATATATGTAAATACCCACCATCTTGGAGGATATACATGATAATATAATATTTTGAGCTGTATTTATTCATTGACCTTTTTCTGATGGGGTCTATATGTGAAAACAGATATCGTACATCTAATTTGTAGTGACAATACAAACATCAAGAATTAGACAGTATAGTAGTTATTTTTAGCAGAAGACATTCCAAGCCTCCCATTTCCTGTGCCCGTTGCTCCTTTCAGCCTAGCTATAGTCCCTCATCTTGATCATTTTGTTAGGTCTCATATTCCTGACCTTGTTTTCCTTCTAGAAGATGCAAGTTATTTGCTTGTGGCAAGTGCATGAGCAACAGATGGAAATTTGCATATGAAGCTATCTTGCAGAGAATCTTGATTGATGAGATTCTGACCGATTTTTTCTTTTCTCATTTGATAGTGCACGACCGAGTCACAAAAATTCAAAATGAGCTGGTTGATCTTCAAACTGATTTGGAGAAAACAATGTACCTGCTGAAGATTGCTGATCCAATGGGAGAAGCTGCTCGCAAAAGAGATGCCAAAGCAGAAGCATCGAAATCCAAATCCATTCCTAATGTCTCTAAGCCACCAAATTCGGAGCAAAAGCAAGGGACTGCACCTACACATGTCGTAAAGCAAGGGACCGTGCCTACTACAACTGTTGGTTTAAAACCTGATGACACTTCCAGTCATAAACAAGCAGTGGAACATACAGAAGGCAGGAACATGACTGAAGACCAAGAGGCCAGCAAACCTGTGTATACCGCCGTAAAGCCGCAGTGGCTTGGTGCCACCAGGGAGATTACATCAGAAGAGAATATGGTACAGGAAACTCATTTGGATGAGAATGAATTGGATAATTTTGTGGACTACAAAGATAGGAAAGAAATTCTTGGGTCTGACAATAGATCAGAGATTGACTGTGCCGGTCCTGGTCTAATTATACGAAAACGAAAGCCTGCCCATGAGATGGGGATGGGTGTTGATAAAATCCCCAAGTTGGAAGTGTCAGTGGCTGAAACCTCAGCTGCTGATGCTGTGGCTCTGCTGCTGAAGCACAAACGTGGGTACACTGCTTTAGATGAAGTACATGAAAACAAAGAGTCCAAGAGCAAAGGTCTAGAAGGAAAGGATAATTCACAGGAGAAGCGAGTGTTTGGGCCTTCAAAGCCAGCTTTTCTTGACAACAATACAGATTATGAGTCATGGGTACCTCCCGAAGGTAATCTATTTGATACCTAAAAGCCAAGATATCACTTGTGTCTCAGGAAATAACCTAATGAAATTAAATGCATGCAGGACAAACTGGTGATGGACGCACCTCCCTGAATGAACGTCTGGGTTACTAGTTTATGCTATCGTGACACAAAATCCATCTGGGCAAGGTGTAAAATGAAAATCATGCAGGACAGGACAGAGTAATGCGAGAACCTGACCGAATGGCTTCTTGAACTCTACCTTTCTATGATATTCCCACATGGCACCAGCTTCGCTGTGGCTCCCTCCCGCTCCCTGACGATCTCCGTTTCACCAAATTTTCCCATGTTTGTATCCTGGTGTTGTGTATCCTGGAAGCCCCATTAAAATGGTCAATCTGGTGAGCAAATTTTAGCAATCCATCCAAGTTAAAAAATTCTCAGAGAGCTATATGGAGATCAAACTAAAAGAAAACATCAAAGAAAAGCTGACCGGGTGGGGTGCTGTGGTACCCGACTTTGTTGTCCTAGGACAGACGAACTTTATATTTTCTTGAATATGGAAATTCTTTGGATAGATTGGGCTGGTATCTTCCCAAATTGTCGTGTGCCCATGCTACAGTTACTTTTTATCCTCTTGGGATACTTGTTTATAAGGTTGAATTAGTTGTGCTGATCAGCAATGTATATGTATGTATGCCAACTTTTAGGTGACATGATGCTTTTTTGGTCTCTGTAATTTGCTGCACATGGTTGGGGTAAACTTTTAGGTGACATGATGCATTTTTGTGTCTCTGTAATTTGCTGCACATGGTTGGGGTATTATAGCAATGTGAAGTTGATAACAGTGTGCATCAAGAACTGGGGGCTTAGGTCAGACAGGCATGGACGCGAACTGCTCGAGTTGGAGCTTGCTCGGGTGAATAAACACGACGAGACAAATCGGATCGGGTGGTAGTCTCGATATGCTGTTCGGTCAGCTGGAAGCAAATCGATAGGATGTAATCATCCTATTTGCCCGCTACTGTTCCTATTTTTGCAGGGGTTACCGATCGCTTACGAGCTCTGAAGAGCAAACTCGTCTCATTAGAAACTAATTTATTTTTCTCTAATATCCTAAATGTCGTCCCTCGTCATCGATGATTTCTCTCTCCTTTTATCGATAGTAGCATCTTGAATGTCGTTACTGATTACTTGGAACTTTGCTTTTACATTAGTCTCATATGTTGCTTTTGTCAGTCACTTGGATCTCATCTTCTTCTTTCTCATCGCTTTCGTCCCACGATGACCACCTCCAACGAGAGGCATTAAAGGTATTAAATAAATACATTACATAAAAGCATCAAATGAGAGAATTGAAGGTAAATTTTCTCTCTCTTTATACCGTGGTAGTACGATCATCACTACCAATCATAAATAGCACAACCCGAATGGGATGTATACCGATTGGAGGTGAAAATTTAGACGTGATGTTGATCGGATAAAAAGAGGGCTGTGATTAGGATAATAAGACCGCATGAGGTAAGCAAGACATGGTTCTTCAGGAAGGTAAAGTAACAATCCCAAATTTAGTATCCTTGCAACCTAAATATTGATTGGACAAACATCACATTTGATTTCTAGCAGTATCAAAATTTTAGGGGCAGCATAACCCTGCCTCATTTATCTGTGCACTTCACAAATAATGCTCATCCTGGTGAATTTTGCCAACACAAAAAAAAATTAAAAAAAAGACTTGGCCACTTCATTACTGACAACCATCTTTCTCAAAGAAATAACATGCATGACGTGAAAAAAAATAATAAAAAAATAGAGGGCCTAAATACAGAGATATGCGCGGACGGACAACGGGAAGCTAAACTAATTTCAACATCGGTTGTCCATAAAAAAAAAAAAGTTAAAATATGAACTTAACATATTCAGAAACTAAAATATTTTTCAAATTATTGCAAACTCCACCTAGGACAAACCGATATACATAGAGACAAGTAAAGCAAAACCATTGCTCCGTAGACAAAAAGAAAGAATTCAACTACATAAATATTGGGGAGTCTCCTCCAAATTTAAATGCGGTGTTTACTTCTGCTAGCCAGTGATCTCAATAGTTAAATAGGCTTAGGGGCCTCCTCTAACTCACAAAACCATTGTCCTGTAGACAAAAAGAAAGAATTCAACTACATAAATATTGGAGAGTCTCCTCCAAGTTTGAATGCGGTGTTTGCTTCTGCTAGCCAGTGATCTCAATAGTTAAATAGGCTTAGGGGTCTCCTCTAACTTACAACACACTTCGAAGACATGAGTAGTTGAACGAATATTTAAAAATGGCTTTAAATTATCCAGATTTACCTGATGTAACATATTACTCCATTTTATGGACAGCATGACACTCATTGGCACATACACTAGAACTGTCTGGTGGAAGAAGGGAACAGAAGGGAAGGGAAAAGAGCTGAACACCATTTTCCATGTGATTGCTTTTTATTGGTTAAAAAAGGACACAAATTTATCTGCCATCAACAGAGACAAACTGTCCAACCGATAAATCAAACAAAAAAAGCAACACCACCCAAAACCAATAACTCACCTTTGTATTACTTAGGCCTTGGAAGCTGTGTCTTTCAAACAGTCCATATTGCATAATCCCATTGATCTCATCATGTCTCCAAAGCTGCCATCATTTATCACAACAGTCAAGATAGAATATAATCACATAGAATAAATCAACAAAAGAGAAAGCAATCTTAGCCAATCTTAAGTTTCATCTGACCGATCAGAGCTTTTCCTCGGTTTTTCTGGTTGGTCCATGTCATCCTTCATGTCTTTAGAACTATCAACACTTTTTCTTGATTTCTCTCTCCTGTCAGTACTAGGCCTTGACTTTCCTCCACTTTCTGTTCTCCGCTTAGATTTATCCCCACTGACAGTGCTTGATCTAGACATGTCTGTCTGATCTGTGCTCATTCTTGAAGACTCTAGACAGTCGGAGCTCGTCCGAGGAGCCTCAGTGACGTCTGATGTCTCAACAGATTCATCTTTTCTTACAAGTAAGTTCTCTATGGCTGATATGAACTTCTTTAAATGCCTGATGTAATCTGGAAAGAGTTCTAGATTATTGTGGTTGCCTCCCTTGATCCAAAGAGGTTCATACTTTTCTTTGCATAGTTCCCACAGGCGCTTCCCATGTGAACAATCAACGACATTATCTTCTGTACCCTGCAAAAACAATAACATCTGAGTCACCTAGATGGCATTTCCAATAATCTCTACCGATCCTGAAAGTTCTGCTCCAGTAGTTTTTAATATACAAGAACTATTTGGAAACACTGATTTGAAGGAAACAAAACTTATATGTAGGAAAAGACAAAAAGAGGACCGAAGAAAGAGTAATTATACTTGAATGGTTTTATAGAGCAAAACATTCAACTGAAATTATTAAAATTGCATTCTACTGTTTGTGTCATGTATGTATAGGTTTAATATTTAAATTTCTAGCCATTTATATTCAACCAGTATTTTTAATGCAGATGAATAAGAGATTCTAATTTTTTGCTGTCCAATGTTAACCATTTTGTCCCATGTCCTTAAGTATAACATATATCCGTTAACTTGGTGTCCACTTTGTGTATCGGTGGTTACCATCTAAAATAGCAGACGCGTTTTGAAGAATTGAACAAAACAAAGCTTGCTGCTGATATCATCAGCTCAAATATGAAGTACATACAGAAAAAAATGTAATAGATATCATTAGCTCATAGACAAGGTACATATAGAACACTCCATCTATATAGTTTTAGTTAAGAGCCTTATATGCAAGCAGTAAAAGGGCACAAGCAAGGGTTAGTATATGAACATGCTTCCATGCAAATATACAGAGTAGAAGGACAAGGACCATAGATATCGACTAATTCAAGAGGTGAAAAGGCAAGGAAAAATTAATAATCTATGTGTGCAAAACATTGAAGGTAATATTCATTTATTTATCTTGATATCATACACAGTCAACTTCCAGCTCCCTAAATTTTCAGACTTCATGATGAATGATACATGATATATAAATTTCCATATATAGTTCATGTTTTAGAAGATGAGAAGGCAAATAAGCAACATAAACATAACAGGAAAAAAAGTTCCCTAATCAACTTATATAAATTAAACATAGGTAGGAAAAGAACAGAAGAAGAATGATATGGGCCTGCGACAACCAAAAGTGAAGATAAGAAAATTTGGGGACTTCCTTCTTCATGCATATATAGGTGTTCTTATATGAAGGCAGCTTGTGACGAGAAAACAACAAAAATGCAGATGTTGCCCAATTACTATCATTCACCAAGCAAGATCAGACAAAATAACAAAAATTTGCAAACCACTGTTCATGTTATCATAAATCAAGAATGATCAAGATGGTTTATAATATGCAAGTGAGACAAGTGGCATAGGGTATTTTGGTTTCCACAAAGGGTGCCTAGGTTTGCTAACATCCTGGCTTGCATTCATTAAAGATTCAAAATCGTATCAAGGACTCATTAATGAATGGAGGAATCAGAAGTTCTTCAAGTCATGTGTTCTGTTAGGATGTTCCAGAAAGTACAGAATATCTTTACTCTCAATTTAGAAATATAGTCTGTATACGAAGGAAGCTGCTACTATGGACAGAAAACGAAGAGGCAAGGAAATCATATAGAACCACAGAAAATGTTTGCTGGCTGCTACCAATTATTATTTGTTGTTGAACATATTAATAGCATATTCAGAAAGCAAAAGAAGGTGGGAACATTATATACAGCTTCAAAGAGGATCTCAAATGTCAAATTCCAAAATGGATGGACCAAACTATCTAATTGCTTTGTTTACACTGCAGAGTGGGGAGTGGGGAGTCCACTAAACCAAAAGTAGTCATTATTAACGTCAAGCCTCTAGTATGCCCTTGCAGGGCTGCATTTAGGTGCCATGCTGGGAGAACCAGATTAGATCTATGTATTCTACAAGAGGGGTGCCCGATCTGTTTATCTAAGGATGGTACCAATCTTGTTTCCTCTTGTATAATTGATGAATTGGAGCTTGAGTGAGTTGATAGATATAATAATGCAGTGTACTTACCGATGTATTGAAGTTAGCTGTTGGGGCTTTTTGAAAAATCATGATAAAATTCTCTTGTATCGGATATTGATATGAAACAAAAAGAATTGTCATCGAAGAATATGCAACTGAGCCTAAGCAAGTTTTAAGAGTTCAATGGATCTATGTCCAACATCCAAGGTTATTTGGCTTCACAAGTAACATCAACAACAAAAAGTTTACCATTCAATTTCTCTAAGAAAAAAGTTCACTCTTAAATAGTGGATCATAGAATGAGAAAAGAGTTCACTCTTAACTAATGGATCATAGAATGTTGCACTAGGCATAGAACAGTGATTCTACCTAGTCAAATTTAACATAAAAAAGAAATTGGGAATTGAGATTCTAAATATTTAATATTAAATTGAGATTCTAAATATTTTATATTAAGAGAAGATTCACTCAGCAAAAAGATCTACTATTGTGCAAGGAGCTTGAGACTATCTCTTATTGCTGATTTACAAAGAAGGAGCAGAGACAAGAGCCTGGATCTGTTTAAAGTCTCGATGTAAAATATGTGAAGTGATAGTTAAATATCTTTCTTGAGTGGCTCTAGAAGGTTTAACTACACAATATATAACACAAACTAGAGCAAAATAAAAGAAAATTTTCTAACCAAAAGTGCAACAACTAAAGATATACCATATCAAGTAAAGCAAGAAAGTCAACACTCACATGAATTACCAGCACAGGACATTTCACAAGTGGAATTTTATCAATGTTCTGCAGAAAAAAAAGGATTTGATGTTAAGATGATCTCACAATGAAATGAAGATCCATAAGCCCACAGATTAGCAAAATAATGGAAAAGAACCTTCCTTATATATGTCAAACCAGTATGTATGCTTCACAGGATACATTACACGTAGACCAGACAAAATAGGACTATGCAGAACAACTGCTCTCAATCGAGGCAAATGAGCAGCTAATTCTAAAGTAGGACCAGTACCAACTGATTGGCCATATAAAATAATATCTTCTTCATGGGCTCCATAAGTCTCTTTAAGGCATTTGTAAGCAGCTTCTATATCAGCATAAGTATTTTGCTCTGAAGCCTGAGAGTACAATGTGGTAAGAGACAAAATTACATATTGTTTTTCATCAGTTAATCAAATATTAAAGCTGAAAAAGATAAAAATGTGACAAGGATGCAAAGCCAACCTTTCCAGATGATTGCCCATAACCTGAATAGTCATATCTGCAATAAGTGGGTTTCCATATTAAACAAAAAAAACCATCCAACAAACCTGGACGTTGACTATATGAAATGAAAAACATGGAAAATTTCTAATGCAATTGGATGCTGGAAGAAAACAACTCTGATTATGAGGGCCCTCAAGAACTTACAGAGAGCTCTCAGCAACTAATTGTTTTCGGACCAGCACTTTCCACATTTACCACTTTTTATCAAAAAATAAAGGGAACCTATTATTAGACCAAGCCATGCGGTCCTAGTGCACACCATGCTTTGCATTTTTAAAAAGTCTGCACAATCTGATCTATAGCATTAGAAGATGAACAGATAAATTTGCTGACATGTTAGTGTTACCATCACACATAAAACTCGTCTACAGCAGTTTCTAGAAGGAAAATGTGTTCTAAATCACAGAACTGGGGTTTCTAGATCTTACAGCTCAGTGATGATGAAAGGGAAGCTCATGCCCCACCTTCAATCATACTCCAACTAGTATAGGAGACAGAAAAGAAAATAGATTAGCCAATATTTATATTGAACAAGAATCAAAATGAAAAAGGAACCAAAGAATATGACGTGAGAACATAAACACAGAACATGCAGGAAAACCAGAAAGCACAAATCAGTGAGGGAAAAAGAAGGAAAGAAAAACAGCAAGACAGTAGATATTAAGTAATTCTGCTGGCAAAGCTTTCAGCCGTATCTTCGAAGCTATCAACAGTAGAGATATTCTTGTTAGAAATTGCCTATTTCTTTCAGTCCAAGTGTATCAAGACCAAATTCCTACAATCCTTGAGATCTTCTGTCCGGTCTGACCTACGTAGATGAAGATGCTTGCACTTAATGAAGAAAGCCCAGTATGGAATGTCCCTACAGTTCTTGCAAAATTTGTATCAAAGGGTTTAATATGCCCCACTGGTATAAGAGTGGATTCGAACTAGATGAGCTTAGGATGCCTGATAAATTCTGCCGAAAAGCTTGTCGTATTGTTTGAACACAGACATCTTTATAGTTTATGCCTAGTCCTAAAACGATGATTTGGATACCCATTTTCAGATCAAAAGGAGCATAAAAAAGTCAGAAATTGCACAAGATTATCCTACTCCTTCAGGTAATAATTTTTCTTTTCCTTTTAGGAAATTATTCAGCTAATTGTAGCTCCTGTGTCAAGGTAAGCATCAAAGATACAAGATACCGTCCGTATTTTACTTCATAATTCCAACATCTAATAACAAATCACGAATTAGAAAATGCAAAAATAACTCCTTTAAGATCTCAGAATCAATGCTTTCCTGTAAAAGCTACTTAATCGACAATTTACTTATCATAAGAAAGAACAAAAATTAAAGAAGAAAAAGTCAAAATATCCATTTCGAACTTATCGCAGGAATCAGCGTAAGTAGCTCCAAACAACGACTTTCCATCCCATTTTCAATTCGAAATTATCACAAAAGTTTGAAATTTTCAACTAAACAAACAACGCTCCATCAGCTACGCAGGCGCCATAAGCAACATAAAAGATCCATCCATTTTAGCTAAAAATCCAAACTTTAGGTCCTCAAAGATTACCAACGCAGAACTCATTAATAAACAAGGAACCAGAACGAGGCGGCACCTCACCCCATCAAGTTGACGCGGAGGTGATTGCTGAGCCCGACGAAGAGCTCGTACATCTGGCCAAGGTCGGCTGCGTTGCCATGGGAGTAGAGCAGGGTGAGCTTCGCGTTGGGGTTCGTCACGTACATCGCGACGATCCCGCTCCCGCGCCTGGTCCACAGCCGCCGTACTTCGACCCCCTCCCGCGGCGTCACGGTGGTCATGGACAGCCGTCCCGACGCTTCATCCTCCACCACTACCCTGTACGAAGGCGGGTCCGGCGGGAAGAAAGCGAACCTCGCAGCCATCGTCGACGTCATCCCTCCCATCTCTCCGGCCAAGAGGG
>LVTN01000761.1:25466-54406 GCA_001649415.1 Musa itinerans
CGGAGAGGGAATCACGTCATGATTGGAAACGTTTTTGGTAGATTGTTGCGGAAATCACGGGAAGCATTTGTTAAACAAATTGAGAGAACAGTTGGTGTGCAAATATACATATATATGTATCCGTATAGCAATACGGATTCTCGTATTTATCCCTCCGAATTATAGTCATCCAAAATGTATATGCCATCAGAGTTAATCTCTATTAGTTACTGTGAGTCAAACATAATTAAGTCTCTAATTTATATCGCCATACTTGAAAATCTCATTATGATACCCAAACATTCGAGATATTTTTTTATATTTTATATTTTTCTATGTTTCTCTAACTAACTTAAGTAAACTAATATTAATCATGATAAAATGATTAATTAGGATTTGTGAATGAATATGAATGAGGACGACATATTTGTGTGTGTATATATATATATAGGTTTTTGTTATGGATATATTACTGTATTAATTATCCAAAAATATTATACTAATATTTAAAAAAAAATTATTTCACTTTTCCTTGTAATGAGTAGTAAAAAAAAAAAGTACTTAAAAAGAATATAAGAAGATGGCCCCTTTTTTTCTATTGTTTATTTAAAAGATTTAATGTTCCGCTACGTTGTATGATCGCCATTAGCATACATAACATCATGGTTAATTTTTTTTTCCTATTTCTACTTTAAATGATAAGACATATTTTGGACTCCAGTTACGATGGGGGACTTCCATGTGCCAAGAAGCTATGCCGAGGCACCCCTCGATACGTTCTATCCCATAAAGCTCGGGACAGCGCCGTTCCGCGCATTCCGTGACGATGATCGCACGAAGGTATCACCTCGCCACTCGGGGATCAATCATCGTGTCAAACTCGCGTACAGCCGATCCTCGCGCAATAGTATAAAAGCCCTTGACCGACATTTGGCTAAGGGAAGAGAAAAGAGAGGAAACCAATCACTAACTTAATCATTGATGGACCAAAGTTGGGAACCCCCCGACGAGGGCCTTATGTGCAGGAGCACGGTCACCCTCGGAAGTACTAGCACCTCGACCGAGAGACGCCCTCCCCGAAGATGGTGTCAGCGTCCCGACCGAGAGGCGCTTTCCCTTAGACGGCGTCGGCATCCCGACTCGCGGACGTAATCAACCTCGGCGTCTCGCCCCACCGATCATAAACTCCCCACATTGACCCGTGGACCAAGCCATGCTGACCCATCAGCCACTGTGCATGAGTTCATCAACAAAAATTCATGAAAAAATGGTAATTTTCTTTTAAATAATTAATCATGGAATGAGTTGGATAATGCTTCTTTTATCTTTTGTTTCTTTTTTATGAATAGTTCAATGAATCCATTCCAAAACCTTAACATGTGTCTATTTTTTTTATAAAAAAAAGACTTCTTTTGTAATCAAACATGCTTTATTTAAAAAATATATATACAAAATAAATATGTATTTTGTTATGAACATGTAAAAGATTTTAGATGTCCTCTGTATTTTGAACTTGAGGTATGTTGTTGTTGTGTAAGTTCAACCGAAGAGAGAAGTGAAAAAACCCAAGATGCTGAAACAGCCAATATTTATATCTTAACTTTCTGCCAATCCAGCTTAGCTCACAAAGCTGCAGAGGTAGCAACGAGAATTCTTTGCACAAAAGTGGACTTCAGGTTTTGGAAAGCCTTTTGTTTGTTCGAGGAAAGAGGAAACCGAAGCATTGAATTCTCTTGTTGCCTACATGTTCTTTTGTGTCGGAGCTCAACATAGGTTGGTGATACAGCTTAATGGCCTGCTAAGAGACAGATGTTCGCCAGAGATTGTCTGTCCCCTTTTCTTATTCCATGGTGGGATCTCACTTGTCAATTAGAGGGAGAAGACAGCTAAAAAACCGTCGTGCACACAAAGCAGAGGAGGAAGAAGGACCATAAAGAATCCTCTCCATGTATTTAGGCTCATCTCCATGTATTTATGTTCTTGGTGCTTTCAAGAAAAGTAGGAGGAGAAAGTTCTCCCCGGAGTTCTCGACTTGTCCAGCCTGGCCTTTTGAATCATTTAATTAACGAGTGTCACAAAATTCATTGGAAAATGTCATGTTCTACTTTCTCCCAGTTTTGTTTTCTGAATTTTTCAGCATCCACACAAGTTTCTAGTTCAAAAATAGATTCTCATTAATCTAAAACATGGTTTTACCGAAATAAACCACCAAAGTGAAGACTGCCACCGAATGGAATGGATCCAAAGCATAGTAAGCACTTGCATTCTGGATTTGTGATTCGGGTTCACAGCCACAGTTATTTCTCTCTCTCTCTCTCTCTCTCTCTCTCTCCAATGACCAGATAACAGAAGCAAGTTTCTTCAGATCGTATCGATTCACTCTATTATACTCTCACCAGAGGCAATCTATTTTACGTAGTTAGCATCAAAACATGTTTTGTCTTTTTTTTTTGACTCGAAGATGATAGCGCACTATCAGAATAGCAACCAGAATTGACCAAATCAAGATACAGTTTAGTTTTTTTTTGTTTCAGGCGAGTGATAACACATAATAGCTAAGCTAGCAATTAGCTATTATTCCAATGGAATGGAAGCACTATTGGTCAAGCCGCATAGCCTATCAAAAGCCAGCAATTTGCTAATGATAGATAATACTGGTGGGTACTAGTATAATGATCGAAGATATTGATGATCCTCAAGTAATGATACAACTAGATTTACCACAGTACAAACTAACGAAACATACAACTCTCAAGTAATGATGGCACTTGCGACTGTTTCTTTTTTGTGCACTCGAGTGAGGTGTTTCCCATATGATGCTCCTACGTTTAGGACATGTGTCTCATATGCCTGCCTTTTTCTTGGCAGTGAAAGGCCTTTTTGCTGGCATAATCCTTTTACATTGGCTGGAACAACTCGAGAGCGCATGTTGCTTCTGCTGGCCTTTTCGCTGGATGTCGGAGCAACATTTCGGAATGGAATGATCGCTGGCAAACAGGTTTTTGGTGAAAGTGGTAAGTCAGTCGATTCAGGAGGTTGATTGGATCCCTGTCTGTTATGGAAGAAGATAAAAATAACATGTACATGTCTTGGTCCAGAAAAGAGGGATAGAAGAAGAACAAAAAGGATTTACATGTTCTTCCATAACTTTTTCCTAATTTTTAATATAATAATTCGAACTGAAAATAATTAGTTCAGAGAATTACCAGAGAGAGCTGTGGCTGTATACACTATACAACAATAGTTAAAAAGTAGTAATTCTTTTGGGAAGGCCATCACTAGGTCATGATCTTAAATATGACTCGAGTACAGAGACAGACATGATATACAACAATAGTTAAAAAGTAGTAATTTTTTGGGAAGGCCATCACTAGGTCATGATCTTAAATATGACTCGAGTACAGAGACAGACCTTCAGATTTTGTTAATATATTTTTCTTGAATCTTCTCTCACGTCTAGCAGTCATGAGGTCAATCAGGAAATAGCTGAGATGGAGGCAGCTCTCAAATTTATTATTACCTGTGAATAGATGAATGAGATAGATAACATCTGCATTTTAAAAGATTTTTTTACATTTCCAATAATATGCTCTCCATGATCTTTAATAGGTATTATTTTATTTAAAAAGTTATTACATCTGTTATATAAAGCTTGAAAGTCAACCATTCATTTTCAGTCTTGGAATGAGAAGGGAAAACAGTTTGTGCTTCTGGTATTTTATTATACAAGAGATATGTAACTCCATAAGCAGAAGAAGATGTTTAAGCTCCTAAAAGTGAATGAATGTGATCAGATCAAACCATCACATTTAGCCAAGAAGAAGAAGAAGAAGAAGAAGAAGAAAGAAGAAAGAGCTTCTGGTTCGACTTGACTCTCGAGTCAAACCAATTAAATAGACTACTTCCGAGTATCCTCTCGGTTCCCGTTTTAGCAACCAGAACTCATCAATAACTCCAAAAGAATTTTAAAAAATGATATGAAAAATCTTATCTAAATTTTTTGCTATATGATTAAAATACATTAGTCCTAACTAATGTTAATTTGTATTAAGCATCCCATTATTTGTCGATTTTAAGAGAGTTATTATGATCACAATCTTCTTTAGGATCTTTTTTTCTTGAATTAACATAGAATTATCTATCTCATCAGATGATAAAGAGGCGTTTAGTACCCATAACAATCTTTCTTTCTTTCCTTCCTTCTTTAAGATTTTTTTTCTTCTTGAAATAAAGAGATGTTTAGGATCTTCAAACATGAATCCTAACAGAATCACAACTGTTCCAATCTTATCCATATCCACAACTCAAACTATATGACTATAAATATGTTTGTAAATGTGATCCGAGGTAGGAACTAAATATATGGATGATCCATCCTATGTGAAATTTTATTTTTTAGACTTAGATATAACCAGATAGATCCGGGTAATTGATGACAGGTGCTATTATTATGTTATTATGCAGGTTTTCTTTAATTTTAGAAAATTGAGTAACTAAAATTTGAGATTTTTGTCCACTCTTAGAACTCCATTATACCAAGAAAAAGAGCTACAGCACTGTTAACTTGTTATATCAGAAAGTGCCACTGGTATCTAGATTTTATATTGCATCAAGTAAATTAGAAACTTATTCTTTAAAATTACTATAATAGTAATCCATTTTTATCATGTTACAATTCGGGTCTGACGAGCTAATTGATCTATCAACCTCGTTTGTTTAGCCTAAATCACTTATCAGAATAGCTGAAGTTAATAATAATATACTCATCCCTTATAAGCCAATCTTAATCTTGTCTACTTATGATGTAGGACTAATTAGAGTGTTATAATTTTTCTCACTCGGGGGGCCTTGATGAGAACGTCAAGATCCAGCATAGTTCAGATCAAACCCTAACATGATACATATGAGACGTAATCTAATGGTAGCTCAACGTCATAACAAGTCTAACTTCATCCATTAGTCGTGATGCCAAATATCATGACCCGAGCCTGATGTAACATGATGCATATGAGACATAGCCCAATGGTGGCTCAACATCATGATGAGTCATCAAACTTCATCCACATATAGTTTTTCCCTACTCGAGCTCCCTCACCGTGTATAAATATCAGGTCGACTTTGATACCAAATGCCACAACCAGAGTCTTATGGATTAATTGGTCCATCAATTTTGCTTAACTTAAATCATTGATCAAAATACATAAGCTAAAATTGATAATAGTACAATCATCATATCCTCTTATAAATCAATCCACTTTCGATACGAAACTATAATTAGAGTGAGAGAGGATGGCAAAGAAACCAGAGGAGGTCAGGCTTCTAACTGATATTTCTTAGAGTGCTTGCCCAAGGTTTGCAAAGAGGATTATAGATCTTATAGACTAATTCAGGGATAAGACTGTGGTGTCAATAAGAATGATACCTTTGTTTTTTTTCAGGAAACGATGCATCTGGAACTGTGTGGAGGATTAAGAATCGACAAGTGTTGCCAAGGAGCATGGCCAGCTTGAAAGGCCACCTGTCAGTAGGAAATATCTAATTAGATCTCAGGATATTGAGGTAATTCATTGGCTTTCTTTATGAAATATTATGCTGACCACCAACCAAGGGTATGATGAATCAACAGACGACATCATCTCTTCATGAGTCTTTCAACATGTACGTAAATAGACCGTCAGAAATACCCAACACATTTCTTTCTTTCTTTTTAGAGTTATTAAAGGATCTAATTGTGCAAGCAAGCATTGGCAGAGTATAAAATGTGTGGAAAACCACACCAATCAACTTCCCAAATAAAAACACTTGGGAGACAACCTATTGGCTGACCAACACCACCAGCTGGTGCAACTTTTTACTTCCGAAACGTTAAGAGCCTCCCTACAGCATATGATGTGTAGAGTTGGGGCCTTGCCGATGATGGCCATAGGCAGACACCATGTCTCGATCCCATCATCGATGGGTCCACCTCAAGTCGAGATTCAGTGAGTGAGAAGAGCAACAACCCTACATACTCAACTCCTGCCATCTTCCTTCCTATCTTCTCGCCCCCACAGCAGCGCCACCTGACACGGACTCACCACCGACTCGATAAGATGAGAAGCAAAAGGGAACATGCAATACATGACGTGCCAAGTTAGTAATAAACCGTACAGATTTTGTGATAGAGAGAGGTTGCTTCCTCCCTTTTTCTTTCTCATTCTCTCTCCCTCCCTACGTCTTTCCCACTTGGAACGGTACACCACACAAGTTGCTCTCATGAACGTGCAAACACATGATGATCCTGGTAAGAGGTCAGAGTAAACAACAACACATCGATAACAACGAATGAGAACATATAATTAGTTAGATGCAGTAGAAGCAGGCACATGATGGGAGGAACACCAACCGACCGAGGAGGTGGGCTTCCACTATCTTCGAGTCGTCCCCCCGTTGCCGCCTTGCTTCTCACTTTCAAGTGCTGCAGAAATCAAAAGAGTAAGTAGGGTTATTTATAATGATCGAGGCACATGGCATCTACAATTACCTCACAGCCACGCAGATCTTATAGTCCATGTTCATCTGCCACAAGCATGGCATCAACAATTACTCACAGCCACGCAGATCTTATAGTCCCATGTTCATCTGCCATAAGCATACCCTGGTTATAATTACATTCTCAGCAGGATAAAACCAAGCAGATGTGAATCTGCTTGTGAAAGACAAATCGTCTGAAGATACCAATGGATCATAAAAGAACATGGAGCTTTTATTTCAATCAAAAAATAATGTCAATGAAAGCATCGACAACCCTTGAAGACCAAAGGAAGAATCATTGGAGAAACAAATAGAAACTACTGTTTTTGTGTAAGATTCGGATATTTAGTACTAGCCTTCCACTCCAGATCGTTGGCATGGGAAGTTTTTAACACTTGCAATCCATTTTATAAGGTAAATGAATGAGTTAGAACCAAAAAAAACCTGGTCCGGTACGCCATAGAAGCTCTGTAAAATACCATTCTGGGCCTCTGTTTAAGAAACAAAAAATTGTCAGAGAGTAACACTTGCAAACCATTTTTAGAAGGTAAATGAACGAGTTAGATAGAACCAAAAAAACCTGGTACGGTACGCCGTAGAAGCTTTGTAAAATACCATTCTGGGCCTCTCTGTTTAAGAAACAAAAAATTGTCAGAGAGATTCCACTTAATAAAACAATTCTAACATGAGCTCCCCTCCTCGGCAAAGCAGGGGATGAGGCAGCAACAGTTTCATCAAAATGCTGCTCAACCTGACACCAACGTTGAAACAATTCAACAAAACCTTTACGTGAGGCCAATGTTGTTCCATCCAATGATTTATATCAAAATGAACACTGTCTGAAAGGAGACGAGCAAATTTACATACAACTATTTTAAGTTTTTATTGCTGAAAGTATTTTTTTTTTTTTCCTTCTTCTTCAGGTACTCGGCATACAGGCAGGATATCAGAATACCTTCTTCGAGTAGCAGACATTTAAACAAAACCATAAAACATATATACAGAGGCAGCACAACCACAAGACAGCACCTCCACTTCCCTTCGACATACCATAATCCTCTAAACATCTTTATTCAGCAATCTCCCCTTCTCTATTTTTTACCCCGACTAGAAAAGGGCTCACACAAACAACCGCTACTGGACTGCAAACCAGCCCTCAACCCTGCCATATCTACCTTCTACTCAAAACTGGCAAGAAGTGCCCAACCTCTGCTTCAGCCTCTGGCCAGCAGCACCACATTTCCGACTACGGAATGCACGTGGGAGCAACTCCTGGAACTTCTCCAGGAATGCTGACCACTCCTCCTCCCCCATGTCAGCCAGCTTCACAAAGCTCACATTTGCAGGCAGCTGTTTGTTGGCACTCCTACTATTCCCAACCTGAGGCCTACTAGCACCACCACTATTTTTAATTTTACTGGACGTAAAATTAGCACTTGGAGCACCAACCAGGCATCGCTGACTCTTTCCAGCAAGAGCTATGCCCTTCAAAGATGTGGACAGCTTTGAAACATGCGGATGCCATTCACAGGCAGATGCGCAGCAAGTGCTCTCCACATTGCTTTCTATGTGCTCATCATCTTCCTGCTCCTCCAAACTCTCTTCCAATCTTGACAATGGGTTTTTGGAGCTTCTGCCTCTTTGTCCAAAAGGGAAAGACGCTGGTGATTTTGACATTGCCGGATCAGCTTCTTCATAGTCGATGTCAAACAGAGTCGCATCATCATCATTTGGATTGGCTACTGGAGAAAATACTATTCTTTCTGCTATCAACTGTCTTGCCTCAATGCACACAACTTCCAGTTCGCTTGGCTCTTCTTCCATTCCTCTGAATTCCCTGCTCATCATCTCACCAATCTCTGCAAGGCAAAGCCCAAATGCAGCTGCTTCCTTGAGAAAAATAGTTGACAGGATCAAAACTCTAAGGCATGCTTCACGGATCATGGGCAGCTCCATACGAAGCATCTCAGAATCTTTGACCGGATCAAGGTCAGCAATATACTTGAGCTCATCCTCGGAGAAAGGGATCGATGCCTGTGGCCAGTGGATCCACTCAAAATACGGATCCTCTAAACTCTCTGGCAAGCAGAGACCATGATCGATTGGAACAAGTTCCGTCTGGGCCCCAACTCTACCAGTCGCCCCTTCAAGTTTCCTTACCAAAAGGTTTCCACCGTGCCTGTCGGTATTAAAAATTCTAATATCAAGTATACCAATCCTGTGTATAGCCGCAACAGGAAAACTGGAGGTCCCATGATCACTAGCATCAAAGTCATGAGGAATAAACTGCTGAAAGGATGCTATCTTGCTGACAGCACTACGCTTCTTGTCAACAGCCTTTCCACTAGTATTGCAATTAACACCTTCGTTCACATGAAAAACTGAATGAGTGACCTTCACAAGGACTGTTGGGGGAACATTGGCAAAATGATCATAATCCAGGAGGTACGCAGCGACTTCCCTGAATCCAGTCTCACCAACTCGCACAGACCTTTTCAGGCCTGGTCGCCCAAGGGCCTTCCCCGTGAAACCTTTAGGATTATTCGGTGCAAATGGTTCTTCATCTGTAGGCTTCACAATTGCAACACATTCGCCTCTGACATTCCTGAAGTAGTAGGCACCACCAAGCCCACCGTGAACTGGTATAGGGTCAACGCCATTTCTAATAGCGTTCATGACATCCTTAACCAGCTGTCGGGTGCGAGAGCAGCGGCTTGAGCACACTAAAATTTCAATTGGACTGCTCCGATCCCTATGCTGAATGTCCTTTCCAGTGGGAGAGAGGCATGGTGTAGAGGAACTTCTGTGCAGGGCATTCCTGGTAAGAAGTAATGGGGAATCATTCCGGACAGCACTGAGATCATTTTTTAACACGAGATCACCAAAGGTGAGGGAGCTCTCCTCGGTAGGCACATTGAGAACAATTTGCAACCTTCTTTTCACCGTGTGGGCGTTATCTCCACGATCCAGTTCAATACCCAGTACACAGCCAGTTTCAGTTTGGACAAACACACGTCTTCGCCCACCTTGTTTTCCTTCGCTTTGGCTACTCCCATGGTAGTCACTGCTGGTGGTGCGACTTAAGATTGAAACTGCCATCTGGGTCTTAATCGGGCTGTCCAAGTTAGGAGACATGGAATATGCAGGATCTGCAGTTACTACAAACAGAGGTTGCAGCAAAGAAGATGCTTTTCTTTTTCTTCCTCTTCTTCTCTCTTGAGCACACGCCACACACGGAGGTTGACGCGATAGTAGAGAGAAGAAGATGTGACGCAGGATCGTTCATTAAGTAGGAAAGTATCACTGGACCGACAAACCATACATCAGAATTAGAAGGCAGTGCCAGTGTAGATAGAGATGCACGACCACCCTACATCGGAAAAGCCACCTTAATTGGACATTACGCTAATGTGAAAAGTCAAGACCTGTCAAAAAGAGCATTCACATTATGGGTACTAGGATAATAAAACTTGGTTAGCATAATTAAGCGATTGAATGCTTTGGACAATCCAAGCAAATCGTAGCAAACATATTTTCGTGAAATAACTAAAAAGAAGTTACAGAAAACAAGGAAAAGATATGCACACCATATGAAGGCCAGAACAAAACTAACTTCATTTTTGTGGCATGAGTTCTTCATTTCCGTGGCATGATTCTATAAAAAATTAGAGAACAAAAACTGGATGTATAACCGATATTACAGAAACAACAAAGACACCGGAGGTCAACCAAGGACCAAATACGCAGCTGTTGATCACAAGAAAAGAAAAGAAATGCATTTTACCATAGTAAAAAATCAACTTGAAATGTTCGCCATTAATACTTTTCGTTTCCTTCACTTATAGTCATAAAATGATGTGTTTTAGTGTAGCAACGACAAACACATTAGCCAAAACCAAATGTTTTGCAGATACGCTTATCCATGCCCCAAAATAGTCACGTCTCTAAACAAAAATCATATAATAAATCAACGAAACAAGTGAGACATCAAAACACGTGAAATTGACAAATCAAATAGCCAATACAGATCTATGCGTTTCTTCAGTCGTTGAAAGATAACAAGCAAGGGTTAGGAATATTCACTTAACAATGAAAAGAGTGCAACTGCTTCACTAACAAACGCTACAAAGCTCTTCAAACCAAAACCGCGAAGAATCCTTGCTATTTTGTCCGCAAGAAAAGGTAGACCATCAAAACCAAAGAGAAATACTGAAGGAAGCGCTCGATCCAGTTTACTTTAACGTTTCTTTTGCTCGAGAACCAAGGGATATGTTTCATGACGCATCCGCTGGCAAAGAATGTCGATCTAAGTAGAAATCGGCAGCATCTAACCAAATTAGACCAAACCCTAGTATTCCTACGTAGAGACCGACTCGACCCCTGAAAACCTATCATTGTGCCAAAAGAATCGGCAAAAAGCGACAAAATAAGCGAAACCCCAACGATCTGGCAAACCTCGCGAGATTACGAACGACCACGCAATAAGATCGCAGAAGAAGTCACCTAGAAACCAAGCGAGAGACCGAAGTGTGGAGATCGCGCCTAGGTCTGCGCGAAGCAACTCACCGGCGGGGAGATCTCGCCGGAGAGAAGGCAGGCTCCAGCTCCACGGCGACCGACGTCAGGAATCAGATCCGGGGGTCGACACCACGGCGGAGGATCCGCTCCTTCGCCCCCAACTCGTCCCTCTCCCACTTGGCTTTTATTGAGAGCTGGTAATATGAGCCTCAGGCTCACACAGCTAAAACCCTTCTATCGATTAAGGCTTTTAAGCCGCGATTAATTGTATATTAATTGCACCAAACCGTAACTCTCTTTCCCAGCGTGCGGATTGGAAGCCTCTAGAAGGAGGGACAGGTAACGTCGAAACCGTTGGATCGACGGGTTAGAATGATCTGACGGATGGCATTGAGCCGCGTGGGTAGAAGGAATTGGATGCAATGCGGTTAGTTTACCGCCTTATCAGTGAGCTTTTTAATGCTCTGCCTCTGCGCGCGCGCTCGAAGCGCACGGCACGTCCTCACGCGCTGACATGGAGCCGAAACAGAGTCATGAGCGTAAGCGATCGCGTGGGAAACGTTTGTGCTGGGAAAAATTACCCGATAAATCCATCAGAAAAGTATAATAAAAGGACCACGGGTGTGGGTCCCGCAACATCCAGATCGCCCGGAGTGATTTTCCCGGGCGAGTTGCCACAACTTTGTACACCGCAAGTTTCCACGGGTGACGCCTGCTCCTATTTCCACTTATTGCTCTCGCTGGAACGAAGACATCGATGGGAGTTTATGGACCTTTAAATGGGGGGATCGCACACGCATTCATTCATTCTGGTCGAAATTAGAGGGACAGAAACCAGAAAGATTAAACCACTGTTTCAGATAAGAGCCTACCGAAATAGTATCATTTCTTTTGCTTATGAATGCCTCTCGAGTCCTCTTGGCAGTTGACTCCACACCATAGCCAATCTCAGGTTTAATAATCCATGAAGCTCTGAGTCAAAAATGATGGCAGATTGTCCTGACACAGGCGCCCATAGAAACTCTAATGCGTAGCAGTTGGGAAGGGAGGAGGCAGAGGGCTTGCAAGTTGTTCGGCAACGGAAGGTAGGTGATGTTGATATGACAGGAACATGTATCTAACTCATGAAGCTCTGTTCTATCTATTTGTGATGGGAATTAATTATTATCTTTTTTTCTTTTGGCTTTGAGTTTGGTGAACCCTATGGCAACTGAAAGAGACAACCTTTCTTTCAAGTCGGGGCAAATGCTTTGGGACATGTTGCTTGTGGGAACAATATGTTGGGACTATTAATCTCGAAGAAAACCTTGTAAATTTTTCAAAGGAGTAGTATCTTTTATTTTATTTTATTTATAAATTGATAGATAGATATATGAGATCCACTTCCCGACAAATTATCTTTTATTTCCGATGACTAGTGAGAGCTTATCGTAAATGAAGCGATGACATGAATAGCACAGTAACCAAGCATGGCAAGGTGTACCTTTCACTTCTTGTGGAATCTCTTTCAGTGCATAATGTTTGTGGTTGTTCGTCCATGCTCATGAAGCTGACACAGCTTTACAAGAACACAACAGTGGACTGAAACTGTGGCCAAGCAGCTGGGTGATGACAAAGGTCGATCGATCCATGCGTGCTGCAACGCTTGCTGCCTTCCTCGGCAGACAACAATGCCAGTTGCAATGTCTTTGTGCTATCTTTGCTGCCTCTTCCTCTGCTGCCTGCCTGCCTGCCTGCCTGCGTTCTCTCACTGGAAACATGATCACCAAGCAGTATAATCTGATCCTTGTGCAACAAACATGTTGCTTGCCGACATCTGGATACATTTCTCACTGCCTCAACTACACTCCAGTCTTCTTCTATCCCAACTCGTTCTTGCATGTGTCGGCTTAACTTGGAAGTACTAAGCTTCCTGTCTTGGCAGTGATAGGTGAAGTGATGGGCAGCAACAAGTGCCATAAGTTTTCGAGATCTCCTATGCCAATGTAGCTTGTACTGCTATCTTTTATGCTTACAAACTTGTGTTATGGATGGGTATGCTTGTAATTATTGGTACAATAATCGACAGCAAGTTTTGCTCCAAACAACAACATTTCGGAAGGCAACTCTCTCTCTCTCTCTCTCTCTCTCTCTCTCTCTCTCTCTCTCTCTCTCTATTCTACTAAAGAAATCATGAGACTTGTGTTACATGCATGCAGTGACTCGTTCCCAATCAAAAGTAGTTGATTACAAGAGGGATTCATCTCACATCAGAATGTAAAACTTGTGGAAACATCACAAGCTCAAGTGGAGAAAGTTTTCTTAAGAGTGAATATCCTTACCATATATTAATGTTTCTGTTTACCCTCCATCATAACTATTTCATTTAATTTTTTGTTCATCTAGAAAACAAAAACAAATATGTCAGTCACAGTAATCGAAAATTTAATAAATAGTTTTTTGTTGGATGAAGTTCTCTTCCATGAGGACCTCTTCACTTGACTCACTCTAAGTGCAAGTTCATGTTTATGCCATGGAGACAGCTTCCAAGAAAGCATATGACATTGACTACGACTTCGGTCAAGCAGCAGACGGACAATGACAATCTATTGACAGTTCCCACAAAGCGTTCTTCGCTGAGTTCTATACCATCGACAGTGCTTGCTAGTTCCTCATAACTCGATTCCTGAGTTCTTTCTCAGAATGAGCGGATGCGAAGAACTCGATCACCGAGCAATGGAGACTATTCCTTCCCCTACAAATACGTTGATTGCTCTTTCTGATAACAGGTTAGCAGTAGCAATCCTCGAAAGATCCTGTTCTACTCCTGTCTTAATACTGACGATCGAAAGCATTCATGTGCTTCGGTGTGATCTCTTCTCGAGAAGACAACATACACAGGATTCGAGTGTTATATTCGTGATGCTCGGAGTATTTTATACCTGTCGTGGTCTCGGTGATTGCAAATGTCGTGTCTACTTCACAGCAGCTCGTTCCCCGTGAGTCGCACCGCCGCCCGCCGCCCATTGGTCCGTGACCCCAAAGATAACCCACACGCCTCCCGAGTCAAACACATCGGCGCCGGTCGATCGTGTCTTGGATCAGCTGGTCCTTCCCAGGCTCCAGATACATTTCATTGGTGTCGTTGGTGGTCCCGCATGGACCCCACACCCGATGGTGGACGCTGATTGGCGGATGGATGAATTGCATGGCCTTCCATGTAAAATAATACCGCTGTCTTCTTCATACTGTCAAATTGTGCTCGACACTTTATAGATATCTTAAAACTAATCATGCACACAGTTGAAAGATTTGAAGTCACTCGTGGGGTAGATAGTCGAAGCAAGAACCAATCAGGGATCCCAATAACTCCATTGCATCAAAGCATCATGTAAAGTTCAACATTTTTCACAATCTTAGCATGTAGTAGCGATTAAGACAAAATTTACTACCTCAAAGATTCCAAGCATCTACACGATCCAAATCACCAGAATACTTTTCCTGTAATCTGTGCCAAAAGAGAGTTCAGTATATGTATTGTCTACTCAATGAACATACATGAGTTTTTTATGACAAGGACAGACACAATTTTAACCAATCACATACTAAGACACAATTTAACCATGTAATAATTCTTTTTCACCATTTAACTCCATCCACTGGAATAAAAGTCTGATTTGCAAGTGATTCAATACCATCAGAGATAGAAAAGGGGGTTAACTTTCAACAAGGTACTGAATTCAGATAGATAGATAGATAGATAGATAGATGATATGTTGCTGTTCCATCTCCTGCCCTGTACATGCAACTGAAGATTTACCTGAGTGTGATCCTGCTCTTCTCTTACTTGAACACAGTCATCTTTCTATACAAGAATTGGTTTTATTTTAAAGAATTAAAAAGATATGTAATAAATATGTATATTCAGCAGCTGCACGAATGAACCTCGGATGCAACAACCTCTTTGCATTGCATCAGCCCTTTCGAAGCAAAACCACCTCTTTTTCAATCTTGGTCGACGTGGACAACCTTCATGAAGGATTAGGCTAATGGTGTTCTGGATAGATTAGTACCATCATGGTGAACTAGCGATGTCCATGGCTTATCAGGCTGTAAAAGGCACTCTTGGGGATTGGCATAGAAGTAGTCCTCTTCCTTGGGTCTATCAGGAATCACCACTCTTCTGGTAGGCCTTCCCATTCGATTAGCATGAGTTGCCTTAACTGATGAAGAGAAGTCATCCCATCCTAATGTTCCATTGTTGTACTGATCGATCAGCTCAACCAGGAGCTTTCGATCCAAAGTAATAGTCTTCTTGAAACCTAAGTATCTGCAAATTATATAAAGGAAAGAAATAATCTTAGAGAAATCCCAGTTTGATCGAGAAAAAGGTAAAATAATAAGCAAAAGAAACAACTTTTTCCAGTCTTGTGCTAGGACCTTTGATAAATGCTAAGAGGCGGAGGATCTAAGTCACTATTACTTCCAAAAATTGAAAGAGTATCATGCCAGATAGCTACTCAACTGGTCGGAATTGGCTGGACAAATACCTTTTATAAATTATACTCAACAAAAAGATCCAATCTGATATAAAGAATTCAACGTAACACTGGCTCTCGTTTCTCCGGATATAGCATCAGTTTTAACATCAGCACACTCAAGGTTTAATATACTCATCTCAGACATTTTACTACAAGGGTTCTGGTATGCTAACACTATAAAGGCATTTTTTGCTGGCATAATAGAGAAGCTTTAGTGTGTCAATACAACAGAGATCTGGTGGTCCTAAGTAACATTATATCAGATGATTGTCAACTGTGGTACCACCTACATGGATGAAGAGAAAATTTCATCCATCGAATTAGCCAAGTCTAGAGCGAATCAAACAAATAAGGTCCGTGATTGGCCAATAGATATCGGTGATGAGACACGAATAGAAGTACCTGCGATGGCCCTCAACCACTTTAGCCATGTTACCATCATATGTAGGTATGAAGACATCACTCTCCAAAGAAACCATATAATCTAATGCTGCCATTTGTGAGGAGTGATTTTGGAAATATCCAAGGTCCGAGGGCCCTAGCAATATTTCCTTCCTCACCTGTTCATCAATTTAAAAATTAATCGGGCAAAATAAAAACCAAAAGGTAGATAACCGAATAAAAACTACAGTTTACACTCACCACATTCGGATAAGCATCAGAAAGGGCAGCCATTCTCCTTTTTCCACCATATATTTCTCCCGCAGCAATATACACTTGGATATTGCGATCAATATCCAGTGCCCTCAAAATCAGAGCAGTTTCTTCTGGTGTTAAAGGGCAGAGACCATCTTTCCTTTTCAGTTCAGAGTTGATAACTTTCTCTTTCCACCACGGATATGCATATCTGTGATGATTAGCTACTCGAAGTCACTCATCAAAACCTAAACAATCCACCAGAAGAGCACAAAACAAAGAAATATGTATACCTCATTCTTGTCAGCTCTTCTGCCTCTTCAATAGTGCAACCATGAGTACATCCAGAGAAAGCCAGCATGTCCATTTCATATCGTAAATGGAGAACCAAAAAAGGGCCATTTTGACGCAAAATTCTGATTACCCGCCTCCCCAACTCTTCAATCTCAGAGGTGAATCTCAGAGCAGCATAGTTCACTCGGCAACGCAACTTCTGGATCTCTAAAGGCAGACCGTTATTGGCAAGCCTTGCATCTGTCCTGTTGAAGTGCACAATCTTGTGCTTCTTTATCAAAGGAAGAATCTGGTTGCACGATAAATATTAGTCAGAAGACCTGTAATATCATTGTTATTAAATACCTCTGTTTCCTGTCATGATTAGAAAGGCATACCGACCTGATTTTGGTAATAAGAGATATCAGACCAGCTAACAGGTGGCATAGAGTACACCATTCCCAGCTCAGCCCTCCTTTTTAGTCTTGGTGGCAATTCTTTTAAAATTCGTACCTCATCTCTCAACGAAGCGATGAAATGGTCAACATCAAAAATGTCTTGGAACTCGCTGTCACATCAAGGAATGAATAGTTCTAGTAAGTATTAATAAAAGGTCAAGTTTGCATCTATCTCATCAAGTTATGAAAGACCAACCCTATGAGATATTAGGTTAGAAGAACATACACACCTAGGATCGGCCCAAAATGATGATTTATCCAATTCTGGTACTATGAGTGTCACGTTCAAATATCTTGCGATAGCAACCATATCACAAATCTGAAGACATTATTGTGTCATCAGTAAATTGCAAAGCAGATGGAACATCAAATTGCCTGAGATAGGGAGCAAAACAAATTCGAAATTGACCACTGACAGTTTAATTGAATCCTTACCGCTCCTCGCATCTGATTAAGCCCACCGTTGCATGAGACCATTACATACCCATTGTTTCTGTAGATTCCTATACATGAATGCATCAGAAATTCCAAATGAGAAAATAACTATATCAAATATCGGCAAGAGTCAGGACAATCAAATCCAACCAAACAAGTAAGCTTCACCATATATTTAATTAACATAGGTAAAAATTACATTATTTTAGAAATAGCAAGGTTGTCAAATGACTCAAAAAATGCACATGACATACATGGGCATGTCATCATAAGGTAGAGATGGCATCATTAGTGATGATTTAAAGGTAAAATTGTGCCACCATGAAGGGATTAAACACAAATAGTAGCAAACGAATGGAATATCCTATTTCGGAGTCTCACCTTTCGGTGGGGACCAGCCAGAAATTAGGAGCACATAGCCAGCTCGAAATTGATGGTACACCAATTATTGCTAAGTTAATTAATAAAAAGAAGAAAAAGAAGAAACGATGAAAGAGAGCACAAGGTATCATCTCAATACCCTTAATTTGTCATAATAGATTCGAAGTAAGGAACCAATAGGGTTGTACAGAAATTAGCACAGAACAGGGAACCTAATGCTAAAATCAAAACCCGGATTCAAAGAGAACAGATTTCATCAACAAACACATGATATGCCAAGAAATCAAACTTTAATTCTTTTGTTTTGAATCAATCTCTCGTTTATATATCATATAACAAAGTGATCAAAGCAACTAAATGCATTAAAAATGTATAGGTACTATTATTTATATAGCAAGGGAAAACATGATGCTGAAAACTAATTAATGGTAAAGGTTTTCTTTGTTGATCGATGAGATGGGCACAAAGAACTCACTTTTGGGTGGCAGGACGATCTTCTCGACAACCGGAGTGACTTGTTTCAAGGAGAGCGTCGAAAACGAGGGGGTAAAGCAAGATGGCCAACCTTTCAAGACCCTCGGCCCCCATGTACCCCCCAGGGCCGTCAGCTGGAGGACGCAGGTCCACAGCAGCACCGTCGTCATCGTCCTGATCATCCAAAGCTTTAGCTTGGACCTGCTCTTCAGCTTCTCCACCTTCCCTTCGCCTCCGGGCTTCATCCCGTGGTGCCTTTCTCCTCTGCACTCAGATCCCATCGCCCTCTCGAACCGACACATCCTCTGAATCCAATATGCACCGCGCCCCATACACAACAACTCTAGAACAAATCCCTTCCCTCTCCAATCGTCGAAACCTCATCTAAAACCAGAAAAGACGCCTTTTTTTTCCCTCTATTTTCCTTCAACATCGACGATAGACATCTCACCTTAGCACTTAATGCAGCTTCGCAGGAAGAATCAAAACTCCGAAACACTTTATATTGCCTTTGCAAAACACTCCAATCTTCCAATCGAAAATGATCTTTTTCAAACTAAAATCCACCCAGAAACAAATTGCCAAAAAAAGGATCTTTTTCCCACGTTAGGCAACCACCTGCTGCTGGCTCATGCAGCAACGAAGGATCTCCAACCGCAATAAGCCACGGCGAGATGCCCAAATAAGACCAAAGGACTTGGTATATTGATGGGAGGCAATAAGAGGCGACAGGCTGGATTTGGAGGGACTCGGCAGGCGATTACGGCGGCGGAACCGACTATGCGTCCGGAGATGTCAAGAGGTGGATTGGCTTCTGCCGTCCCCCCGCATTGCGATCCAGGAGATGAAGGGCTGGTCGCCTTTGAAGGGATGAAGAAGGGAAGGAGGATTCGGCGTCGGTGGCGTAATATCACGACACTACTGACGCGGTCTGGCTAATCCGTACGTCTCTCTCTCTCTCTCTCTCTCTCTCTCTCTATCTCCCCCCTCTCTGACGTTTAACCGCGGTTGGATTGTGGACGGAGAATGATTCATCAACCTCTCACGGACATAACTTATCTCACACTGGAATCGGGTCCCATGGAGGCCCCGAGTGGCGTATCCAATGAAAAATCGGGTACGCAGTGAGGAGCGAGACGTATCTCACGGATTGGATTCCTAAATCTCGGGCCAAAGGGGCTCGGTAGACCCAATTCACGTGTGCCAGCTCACTGGAATGGGCCCGCCGTACAATCAACGACCTGATGAAGACGCGTGGAAGAATCAGACGGCGTATGGACGAGAAAGGAAGCCGAAACAACAACAAAACAAAAAAAGAATTATTATTTCCCTTTCCCGGCCGAATTACCGAAAAAGACCTAAAGAGCCCGTTGGGGAACCGACCACCGACTTAGGTCACGATTCGGATCCCCCGACGCGGAAGCGGCCGGCCCTCGAGTCGTGAGTTAAGCCGGTGAGCAGAAGGAAAACGATTATAAAAGAAATAGGAAAACGAACAATGAGTTTTTAATTATCTGCCTTCTTTTTAAGTTAAAGAAGTCTCACTTTGCTGCTTTTAAGATAAAAATAATTATAAAATTTTAAAGAAGAGAATTTCTAGCTAAAAATGCTTTTTTGATCAGAGTATAGGATCTTTTTATTAATAAATAAAAAATAATTAGATTTTTTTTGCAATTTTTTTGTTATAATTTGCTTAATTTAATCATGACTATCCTCATTTAATAATTTATTATTATTATTATTATTATTATTATTATTACAACTAAACCAACTATTAAGTGCATGAGTCACTTAGGAATTCTCTTTTATTAATGTCTATTATAGGTGTAAGATGTAGTAGTATGCTTCGAGAGAGAACAAGGAAGGATAAATAAGAGACATTGATTCATTCATTCATTCGTCCCTACTATTTTTTACATCATCTGTGTCACATGAGATAAGATAAGATGGGGATGGTTGATGATCCGACGTGAAGCTACCATTCATTCGAGTGGTGCTGCGCATGCGAAGGAAGCAACAAAACGTGGAGAGAGAAGAGGTGGTGGAATATTTACTCTTTCTCTTCTCATTTCGATGACCATCCAAGGAAAAGCTCAGCTCTCTCTCTCGTCTTATTAGTCGCATCCTCTCGAACGTGACCACCACCACCTTTTCGGTCAACGCAAACGAAAAAACACAAAGAGAAGCAACGTAGTCGCGAGGTCAAACTTCGCACGAGCATCCTCCGGTCGGTCGCCTGTGATGGTCGACCCAAGAGCTAACTAAGCCTGCGGCCACGGCACAAGTATAGCCACCCATTTGCATGGCCACACGTATTATATTACTTTGGCCGTCTGCTACTACGTTTTGATGTTTTTGCTCGTTAGGACACAAAATCAATCCTTGCTTACTTTTGATTCCTTAGCTTCTCTTATAATAATAACTAATCAATCCTTCATGGACTTTTGCATCCATGGGAATCTTGTTCGTCGAATCGCGTCATTATACACTCGATAAGAGAGATTTAGGAACCAAGTTAGCGATCAAATAATGACAAAAAGTATAGTGAGAGCACTTCAAGTTTGCTAAGAGAAAAAAAAAAAAAAAAAAAGTCAGTCATCGGCACACTCGTTGTTCCTTGGCTTCCACACTACCTACCACACCTCAAATGTGGCATCGCAAAAGTCTATCTGCGGTACTCCTGCTATAAAACGAATCTCGATTGGCTGCATCAATCGCAAAAGTCAATCCATGCAACTTTGCCGGCATCTCATTTATTTATCTCCGTATACACAACTTTCATGGAAGATAGCTTATGATCGAGGTGATATCGGCCTAAAAGACGATTAACCCGAAAATAATGATTGCGACTGACTGACTGACTGACGATTCTTTAAGAGTGTTCATATTCCTTGCATTACAATTATACCCAGGTAGGTGAAAATTTTCTTTAGCCTTTGATTCTTCTTTTAATACGAAAGATGTAATTAGATTTTTTTACCGTACGAAAATAATGATTGCGACGACTGACTGACGATTCTTTACAATTATACCTAGGTAGGTGAAAATTTTCTTTAGCCTTTGATTTCATTGTCTCATTCTAACAAGAGATATGTATATTATCTTTTTCTAGCTTTGCATAAGTATTATATTATCTTTTTCTAGTTTTGTATAAGTATTTTTGGATTCTTGAAGTCGATGTAGAAAAAAAAAAAATTTTGAAGGAAAAAGAAATCATACGATTCGATGCGCATGTCTTTTGGTCTTGATAGAGAAAATAATCTTACGGTGTTTTATATATTTGATATATCTAGAGACGATGAGAAGAAAGAAAAAAGACATTTTGATTTTAGATGTGGCTCACAAGATTAAGAATAACTTACGGGTATTTTTTAGATTCCAGAAGAGAGAGGTCTTAGTGGCCCATCTTACACTTAGAAATCATTCATCGATGATGATGATGATGGCCACATAACTTGGTCTGTTCTCAAGATTGCTTGCAGGTAATAAGAACAGCGGGATCCACGGAGCGTAATGTGTTTTCGATGGGTGCGTGGTAACATGCCAGACAAGGATTTGCTCCTGGTCCAAGCTGCTTTAAATGAGTGTACAAGAACAACCGTAAGATTAGCATCAGGCTGGGAAATCATGGATGCATCATAGCATTCTCAGTCTCGACAAGCTGTAAAAAACACACATCTATCTAGTAGAAATAAAACATTGCCTTGCAAGAAGCACTCATGTCTCTGGGGCAGGAAAGCAAGCTTCATAGCCTGAAGCCATGGCTTAAAAGGTATATATATATATATTTACAAGTGAAAAAAGTAGGTTTCTCACCAATCCTCTTTATGCATATACAACTAGTATACTTTCACAAGTGAATAGAAAGATACAAGGTGTTCTCAATCAGTATAAGCAGACATTAGTAATCTACACATCTTTTTACGCTAGTCATCTGAAGTGAAACCGAATCTGGCATCAAGGCACGGCAGGGGAGCTCATGGCACACCATTGCCAGCGAACTGATACCAGCTCTTGAATAGACTGGTCAAGTGCTTTCATTCTCCAAAATTGTAGCACATATATGCACCAGCCTCTGTTCAGGGAAATATTGAAGGACGACCATGTGCGAGATTAATGTGGTCATCTTAGAATAGAAAATTTGTAATCTGGAGATTTACCTACGTAGCTTAGAAAGCACTAACTCTATATACAGCATATCCGGTTGCTGTCAGATTGCATATCTTCTGTTCCATTAAATCCTTCATAATGGATGATGGGCAACCGATGTCAGTTTTCGGTTTCTCAAAATATATAAATAAACATCATAGTCTTCAGCTTGACATCATAGTCACCAAAATATTGACGTACTCAACAGCTTGTTTGGGAGAGTGGATCGTAGTCGTAAGCTTCACCGGCTTTGACAAAGCGCCCCTTCACCCGTCTTCTGCCATCTGCCCTAGCCTTGCGCAAAGCATACCTGATTTTTTTCTCAAACCTGTTGAACGTGAAAGAGAAAAGAACATGAAATTTAGTGGCATACCCATGAAATATGATCATCGAGTAATATTTCTAAACCACAAACTGAATCTGTGTACATGCAAAGTTCATATTTAATAGGACTTAAAAAAGATCCAATAGTTAGCACATATGACATAAGTGGTACATGCTTAAGCGAAGATATTCATGTTTTGAGAGTATTTGCTACACAAAGAGGACGTTTGCTTGCAAGTAATGACCAGTTTAAGTTACAAGAAATCCCTGTCCTCACTGGCATAATGAAGCAGACTTATAATAATCCTACATCTTAATCCATGTACTCTTTCTCCTTCCCATTTTCAATATTAACTATAATTTAAGGAGTGTCAGAAATTATAGACATATGAATATCATATATAGGATCTTTCTTCTCAATTGTAGGTGGCTAAGAACGACATAAATCCCTCCTAATAGCGTCACTATCCTCTGTTATGTTAAAATGCACCATCTTAAAAAAGATTGTCTATTAGTCACATAAAAAAGTCCCTTTTTAAGGTTCAGCTAGGAGGTGACCGGTTCTGGAACCGCGGTTTCGATTCTGCAAAATTGAGAACCGGAACCCGGACCGGTTCTAGGTAGTTTCAGTTCTGATTCAGTCCACCGGTTTCGATTGATTAAAAAGCAAAAAAAAAAATAAATTACTCCAAGATTCAGACTCACGTCATTAGGCTTTAAGCTTAAAGTACTAACAAAAAAAATAAATTAAAAAGCCAAAAAAATAAATTAACCACTACACCATACAACTTATTTATGTTTTATTCCTTTTTTTTCATATTTATCTGGTTTGGATCTGCCAGTTCTGGTTCCAGTTCCAGAACTGAACCTCCGGTTCAGTTTATCTAGGAATCGGAACCTCCGGTTCAGTTTGGAACCACTGAACCGTTGATCCGGTTCCGGGCAGGTTCAAACCGAACCGTGGTCACCCTTAGTTCAGTCACCAGGAAATTCAAAAGTGTAAACATGTGTCTGCTTTGGCACATCGCATCATCAAACAATATGAATCCATGGCAGATAAAGTTACCTTTTCTATGCAAGTTACCAAAATCTAAGCTCAGCAACCAGAGGTCTAAAGTGATATATGGCAGGTGTTTATTCATGAAACTAGAAGCAGGTGAAGTCGTCTTTGCTACTCATGGTCTGAACTTACTTGCGTGCTTTCTTCTTTTCTTTGTAACGCATGAGAGCACTTTCCCTGCTGGATGCAGGCAATGGGGAGCTTTCTCGACCAGTATGGTACCAAGGCGGCTCACCTATTACAAGCATTCCTGACATCCCACAATCCTGATACTCTCTAGCACTGCTTTCACCAGTCATACCAGAAAAGGAAAATGTTAGAGTGGATTGAACTTGGTGCCCTGTTATAACCAGGCTAGAATCTTCATGTCCTCCTGGATTTGACATCACGGAATCAGCAGATAATACATTCCTGCATGTCGCTTGCATTTGTTTAACCTGCCCAGAAAAATGACATCCGAGAATGATGATCAGGATAACATCAATGCTTCTTACTTGATGAAACAAAAAAAGAGAGACAAAATAGTGCTGAACTTAATTAGCTCATGCTGCAATGGCAAATAAAAGCATGTGTTACAATTGAGAAGTTCCTCTTAATCAAGCAGCACATTCTAGCATTTTGACAAGTCTCACAGGATGACAGAATGTAATCTAGTAAATAGTAATCACTCACTGTTAATAACTGGGATAATTGACTAGATATCTTATATATTGGACATATTTAAGTTCATTAAAACACAAAGCAGGAAAGATAGCTTGAGGATATGGCTTCTGCTATTCCTGTACAAGTTAACTGTCACTTTGTTGTTCTTGGATGCTGCTGCAACTAGTCAGTGCATTGTACAAAGCAAAAGTGTTCGATGTCAGTAGTGTCAATACAAACCTAATAAACTAGGAACTTATACTAGAATGGACATGCCATATTCAGGCAGTTTGACTAAGGAAAACCATGCTAGGGTTGTTAAGCATCACCCTGGAAATAAATTGACATGGTCTGTTTGATGTCAGTAGCGTCAATACAAACCTAATAAACTAGGAACTTTATACTAGAATGGAACCCATAGTCAATACAAACCTAATTCAGGTAGTTTGACTAAGGAAAACCATGCTTAGGTTGTTAAGCATCACCCTGGAAATAAATTCACATGGTCCTTTGACAAAAAAGAGTTTTCCCTAAATTATGTGACACACATTTGCTCTTGTAAATTATCAACCCCGTAAGGTGCAGTATATGTTGGATTATACAGGGTTGCTACAAATTTGCCAACTCTCGAGTAAAAACTTCAAAACAAGATTTGTAGGATTGTATCAGTCAGTGTTCAGTGACAAGATTGGTGGGACACCCGATCAAGTCATTCAGATCGCAATTGGCATAAAAGAATAAAGAAAACTTCACAAATAGAACTGAAAAATAAAAAGAATCTAAAAAATCATGAAATAAAAAAACTAGGTATTTCTCTAAATAAATAATTGTGTGGTTTAAGGTTTTTACATTATAGCATTTATCTCTGCCCTGCTATTGATTCCAGTTCTATCAAATTATTGTTCAGACAACACCGCCTCGTCCATGAGCTATACATTTAAAAGGTGACAGGTGCTGACAAGTATTTATATATGAAATAGTGTAAAAACTAATATAGATCCTTTCTGCTAGACATAGGCCTACAAAATGTCATTCCCAATGTGTGGCAACAAGCCAAAAGATAGATTAGGTAATTCGTAGAACTAGTATGCACCCAATAAAGAAGCTGGGCAGATGAATGACCCCATTGCAAGCAGTAAATAAGAATTTAAAAAAGATTTTCTTATTGTTTTCATTTCCCAATGCGCTGTAACAGGAAAAATGTTGCATGTACCTCTTCAGCAAATTCGCCATCACAAATGGAATTGGAATTGGAGTTTTCCTTCATATCAAAATAACTATCAATTCCAGCATCATCAAAAAGATCCCCTGTTTGGTTACGAGATACACCAAAGAATTCTTCATAATTCTCAAATGTCATGTCTACATCACCCACAGCGAGACCTTCATAGAAGTCATCTATGCATAATGCAATTTCTTCTGTCCTGGGACAACTTATCTGCACATAAGTAAGCCATAAAAGCAATTAGCAATCACATTAGTAAAGAATTTTCTACGATATGCTCAATTGTAAACCATGAGAGCAATCATTCCCTTGAATTTCTCAGAGACTGTTCATCGAATAAAAGCACTGATTTTTTTCATATTTTTCAGAGCTGAAAAACAATCTTGGTGGAAAAGTGTATCAACTATATCAAACAATAAAAAGACAAAAAATGAACGCCATATATTCTAATAGAAGTTTCTGCAACGACAATCTAGATATGCCAGAATTCAATAACATCATTGTAGCATTCATTACTAAGCAGTACAAAGTTCTAACTTGCACTAATCAAGAGTGCATGCATATTCAAGAAGCACTTCTTTATTTTAAGAATATTCCATGAACACTCAGTTTTAAATAGTATGCAAAGAAGAAAATAATAAAAGAGATAAAAATGAAAGCCCTTGGGTGATCATAAAATAAAAATGCAAGAGGGAATCTAGCAATCTGATACGGATGCTTTGCAGCGAGCAGATAAAGGATACACCACATCTATATGCTTATTACGAATAATAATCAATTATCAATAAAAGAATAACATCAACCATCAACTTTGTGGAGAGAAGCTCCATCTTAAAAAGTATAAGGACTTTTGCATTCTACAACATCATGCACGATAAATAGGCATCTCAATGGACTCAGTAGCATGAAGCTGCTAATATGCATTTGAAAATCCTAATGCACCTTGGATGTAGAATTCATCGAACCAGCTGGTAGATCAGCAGCACAAGAAAAAGCATTTACTGCAGATGACTGGGGATTGGTCCTGTTATCATTCATCTCTAGAGTGCTGCCAATATTAATAGTGCTGCTGTCCTCTGGAGGTCTCCAACAATTGATAGCACTGTTCTCATTAATAGTCATCATTCCCTGCTCACAATCAGGCTCTGTCATATCAGGAAACTCAAAGAAGGACCAAATTCTAGAAAACTCTGTAGCTGATGGACAGCCTGAGTAGCAGTTGATTGTTTGCCTCTTGTGTTCTGAAGTCAGAGCTGATCTACCATGACCATTCCAATCACAATTTTGGCAAAGTGAAGCATTTTCTTCTGTGCACCTTACCATAGCAGGTTGGGTGGTGCATCTGTCGCATAATAGTGTACGTGAATGCCTCCGAGAAAGTGCATTTGCAGAATGCACATTACGATCACACGACAAGCATAAGGATGCAGCATCAGACCTGCAGTAGACAACAGATCTTTGCTCTGCGCAGAAATCACAAAGACGACCCATGCTTGGTTCACCGTGAAATTATAGTTGACCAAATCAACACAGTGGGTTTCCAGAACAATTCCTGTAATATAAAACAAGTTTTTTCTTCTGTGAGAAACTTCGTAAGCATCAAAGTCTCTAGAATCCGCATGCCAAAAAAATCAAAGATTATATATATATAATGTGTATATATATACAAAGATAACTCATGTTGGTGAGTTTTCTTTGTTATCCACCTCCCCTGGTGTTCTGTGCTGTGAACTTTCTTTCATAATTTGGGTAATTGCTTTGAAGATGATTATTTCGTTGATTAAAGTCCTATATATATATATATATAGAACACCAGGGGAGGTGGATAACAAAGAAAACTCACCAACATGAGCACAGTCCTCCAATTTTATGATTCCCTTATTCAATTAGTTATTAGCCCCGAGTCTTTAGTACCTGAAAGACTATTTCTGAGCTCAAAAGTTTCAGTGGCATAACTTCCTTTTTCAACTCAGTCCTAACCAGAGGTAAAAGTTGTACAATGAAAAAAAATAAAGAGATATTCAAGTTAACTGGAAGGAGAAATGTCGACTTATATCATAAAGCATTAGAAATATCATCTCCAATATTTTGATGGACTTTAAGTAACTTTTTAGACCTAAAACAGCAGCTTAATCTTGAATCACACTGCCAATAATTTTCTTAAGAAAAAAAACTTTGCCCACATAATAAATAAACTGATCTGAAGAGCCATATCGTTCTCTTTCCCAAGCCAGCAAGTCCACGATTGAATAATATATTCAACATAATCTTACTCAAGTTTCCATCAAATCCAAACATCCTACGGCAGAAGACAAGTAGCAAATCTTAAGACGAAATTAAAATGAAAAACCATAAAAATCCGTAATTTACACCCCAAGCAGCAAAAAAACAGAAAAGAGCAGAATTTTCAGCAACAACCAAATGAATTCCTCGTTTCACCAAAAGTTCTGCTATTGGCATCAGCACCCAAAACCAACAAAATATCAATAAAAAAACAAAATTTTCCCACTTCAACATCAAATCATTGTTGAGTAACGCCTCAATATAGCAGAAAATTCCTAAAAAAGCACTCACTCTATGCTGCTGATACGCAAAATCGACAACAAGAGAAGATAAAAAAGACTGTAATCAAGTCGTTACCGATCCCAAAAAGACCGCAAGCTCCCTTTGCGTCCTTTGTCCCTGGCAACTGGAACAGAAACCCTAGCGTAGGATGAACGATTTGAGAAGATCCGATTCCCTTTGCGGAGTAAATTTAGATGGAGAAGAGAGGAGACAGACCCCATGGAACTAAAAGCCGGGAGATATGTTTGGGTCCCACCGGGGCCCGCGAAAAGTGCATGGCCTTTGCACTTTCCGGTGGCATTAACGTAACAAAAGTGTCTTCGGAGGCTAACAGTAACATTTTATTCCACGTAAACACGGCACGAGACAAAGAGGAACAGTACACCGAACCCGCGGGAGACGTTCAATGGCCATAATACCCCCACATCCACACAAAATTAACCGAGCTGCCCATCTCGGCCATGATCGACAAGGCGGGGCCCAGTCATCAACAGTCATCCAATCAGGGAGCAGCGTCTGCCGTGACGGCGGACTCCATTCGCGCGGTGTGCTTTCCTGATTCTTGAAGAAGAACCGTGGACGGATGTGATCGATTTTGTAGGAACTCGAGGCGAGAAACACGCATAGCCGTCGGATGGGCAGTGCACGGATCGTGGTGGTGTCCGCATCGTCACCTTATCCGGAAAGGGCAGGGAGCACACAGAGCTGCGGGCGGACCGCGGCGGTCGGATGAGAATCGGACGGCTTCGGACGGGGGGGATCAAGGGCCGCCTCCCGCTCGGGGTGGG
>LVTN01000761.1:54424-91243 GCA_001649415.1 Musa itinerans
GGGGGACGGGGGGTAAGCGACGACGTGGCGGAGAGGATGGTGGGGCCCGCGAAAATGGCAGTCCGAGCTGCTGGCATAGTTATCCGTAGAGCGCTCGTAAAGCGCGTTGGAGCTGCTGTCGTGGCGACAGGAAGGTGGTGGGCGACGTTTGGCTGGCTGGAACGAGTGGATCAAAGTGCTGATGTCGGCATGATGACAGAGCCCACTTCTTTTAAAAAAATCACCCTTCTTTTTGCATACATAAATTAAAATATTTTTACGAATAAAATCCTAAAAAGTATAATGGTTAATTTTAATGTATAAGTTAAGTTTCCCTACTAGCTCAATTGGTTAGAACGTCACAAGTTCGAGTTATACATGGGCCAAATAATATTTTTATTTTTGATATATATAAATCATAATATTTCTTAATCAAATATAAAACTATATATAAATATAAGAGGGAAGTCTAATTCATGAGAGAGTTTACTAAGTCCCAATTATATATAAATTCTGTGCTAATTTAATTTTGATCTATTTGACTTTGGTCAATTCTCGTTTTGACCAAGTCTCAATTTTTATTTATCTCTCCCAAACTTATGGGCCTAAGTTTTAATTGGATTTTAACCTAATTTGGATCTTCATCCCAAATTAAATTTGAACCCAATTTTGATCTAATTCCTACTTTAGGTCTGTTGGTTTTGGTCGCAAATATGGTTTTGATCAATTTTTGGGTTAAAGATCAATTTTAATCAAATATTGATTTCAACTTCAGTCAATTTTGCCTTTGATCGGATCTAAATATTTACTGTTTTACTATATTATGGCTGTAACTTAATTTCGACCTAATTTGGTCAAAATTTAAGATTTTAACTGATTTTTTATCTCGATCAATCTTCATTTGATCAAATCTTAATTTTGACCAATTTTGACATTGGTCAATTCTAATTTTGACTCGCTAATGTTTGGCCTAAATTTATAAGGCTAATTTGGGTAGCCTGGCTAGTTAAATAAAGTTATTTGACTCAGTTTATAGTTTTATATAGAATTAAAAATAGAAATTATGATTTTTTTTTATAGTTTTACATATTGATAATTTTTTTCTTCTGATAATTAAAATTTAATTATTAATTTTAGATATTTGTATAGTTATTCATATGTATATGTTTGAAATTATGAAATAATATTTATTTTTACATAAATTATAAAATAACTTATGTCAATTAGGAACATGAGTTATGCTATATTGATTGTTGATACATTCACTTAGTCATATAGTCTAAAATATTGAGTTGTAAATAACTCATAATAAAAATTATGATGATGCATGTTTGAGTTGATATTATAATTAATATTCTTATTTATATAATTAACATGATTTATTTTTATCATCCTATTCATATTTATGTATGTATATATTATGATTGAATATGAAAAATAAAATTATCTTAATAAAATAACATGAGTTGTTTTAGACTGCATTAGCAAAGATTAATAATATTATAGTAAAAGTATGACATTAATGACATATAATTATCATGACTTACATTATTAGTCAAACTTAATATAATATTATTAGATTTATTAGACATATTGGACTATTTTTAAAATCGCATGTGCATAAATGTTTTTATAATTTTAGAATCCAATCGAGTAAAATTATTTTCAAATAATTTTTTTTATTTTTTTTTTAAATTTAAACACTTTTTATATTAAACTTTATGGTCCTAATTAATTAGTTAAGATATATTGAGATTCTAATTAGATCATGATTAAGGTTATTGGTCAATAAAAAATAAAATCTAATTATATTAGAATACTTTAGGAGAGAGGATCCTATCATGATTATAGAGATAATCTCTTCTCTCATCTCCTCATAAATACTTATTTCATCAATTATATTAGACATGAAGAGAGGAGAAGAAAGTCTAATTTTTTTTCTTACGTAAATTCATAACATATATATATATATATAATTGTGCTTTGCTTTGTGACATCCGAGGTACTTTGTTGATTATCATGTTCAAAAGATATACACAACTTGTCTTGAATCTATGATACTTAATTTAAATCAATATATTAAATTTTCACATAACAATTCTTACAAGAAAAATCTAAGGAGCTCAACTTTTATTGTTATTTTTTGTAACAATTTTGACCAAACCTAAGTGTTGTATCTCTGTATTATTATATTAGATAAAGGTATCAATTAGTATATATATTAGAACCTATAGTCTATTTTATTCGATCTAACATATGACATCTCATTCTTTCTAAGACAACGCCGGAGAAGGGTGATGATAGATAGTCCCGTTCTTGCACCACTACCTAACCTTCAACGTCTTCGTGTACTCGAATAACATTTTCCATATGTTGACAATTAAAGATTTAAGTATGTGATTACTTGAGAAGAGAAACAAGTTTGAAGCAAAAGAATCTTCTACTAAAGCAGCAGGTTGTATGCATGTATGTATGTGATACGACGACCAAAATTGCTTCCATCTGGTTTTATTTTTTAAAGTTTTTATGCCTGAAAAAGGGTTTTTTTTTTTAATTATAGGAAAGAATTCATTCATAGTGTCTCTCGTATGCCGTAAAAAATTATATTGGGCTTTCGTTCGATAAACGTGAGTTAATACGGATTTATTTTTTATAAATATTAAAAATTCATGAGATATTTTAGTATTCACTTGCTAAGTTCAAAATGATACCATCGCATGCCTAATTCATGAGATATGAAATATATGTTGATTGAATTTTTCATGTAAGTGTTGATTTAAATGATCCTTGTAAGATTCATCTGCTTTCCTTATTATCGATAGATCCACTAATATTGTCGATAAGTGAGTCGACTCATATTGATGTCTCCTTCTTGTCGATGTGGGGTGTTGATGTGGCGGATCGATGCGAGAGATCCTCTGCGAGGATGATTCATCGGGGTGTTTTAGCTTTGGAACGGAGAGGTCGGGTAGAGGAGCAGGAGTCTCCCTTGTCGTGGGGTCATCTCATAGCGTCGAGATCGTCTTTTGGCTGTCAATAATCCTGCATAACAAGTCTATGTCAAGGGCTTCTCGGCTCGACCCCTCCAATGCTTCAGTCAATGCAAGACGAAGGAGGAGAAAGACAACAATATGAATTGTGTAAATGAGAAAATAAAAATTATAAAGGTTATTACCCGCCTGAGCCCTTAGCTTAGCCCGGGCATCGAGCGATCTAATCATGCATTAGCTAAAACCCCCCTTATTTTGAATGACGAAGGCTTTCCTCAAGACGACTTACTGTCTATCATTTCTTAATACAGAAATATTGTTTGAGATATCAACTAAAAGGTGTCTAAGGCATATTCTCATTAACGATCATCAATTTTTATATATTTATTATTTATTAATAGAGGGAGCGGGAGGGTACGGATATTATTTTTATCATTTAAAGGAGTAGTTAAAGGTGTAATGTCATTAATAATTATTAATTTTTATATCTTTATTATTTGTTAATCCACGCAAGCGAGATGCCAATATTATCCCAATTCCTGGTAGTTAGGAACTCCTTGTAATTATCATCTGACGTGGAAATAGAGTCTCGGGTAGCGCGAGACGTCACAACTTCACTTAATGGAACACCAGTCTCGTGCTTCTTGCTTGCGTGCCTGCGATATGTGGGGCCGCTGTCCGACTAAGCTTGCGACGGTTCAATCCAGTCGACTCACATGTTGACGTCAAATAGTTATGAAAGCCCCATCTCAACCGTCCATTTAATTTCTGATTTGATCGGTTCCATCATGCGTTTGACTAGCGCAACCTGTTTTGATTTTGTCAAAGAAGGTTACGATTTATGTATCGATCGATATCTAATCACCATATCCGCCTTATTTTATGTACCAAATTAAATTTAATTTGGGGATGAAGGATTGTTAGAGATTAAGGCGGATATGGGTTTGTTCCATCGAACCATAAATGCTAATAGAATATTCATAAATGAGCCGATCGAACTTTAATTAAAATTTTATTATATCGAACTTTAATTTAATACACTGGCCAAATATTTTTCGTGTCGATTTCAGTTTGAAAGAATCTCATGTTTCATTAGCATTCGATTATAAACTAATTGAAGGAGTAATTTTGACCAATAATCATGGTTAGAAAGAAAGGTTTTATGTTTAAGATCGATCGTAAGCAAAAGGGTATTATAGTGAAAACGAACATTGATAGTATGTCCACGGCATCTTAATATTATCCCCGTCGCTTTCTTTATTCTGTGAGGCCGTATCATCATCGTTTCCTGGCGGAGGAATGAAATAAGAATACGGCAAAGGCGGAGCGAAAGGGAATCAATCCTATTCGTTTCGTAAACCTTCCGATTCCGCTGGGAAGTCGTTGGATTTTTTTTGGACCCCAAACCTAGTTTGACGCGAGGCATCAGCGTCGATCGCCGACTGAAGGTTTCCGAGCCCTAGAGGAAGTGCGGAGCGGTAAATATCCGGTTTTTATTTCCTGGAATTCCCCCGGCCGGGATGGGATCTTTTTTTTTAGGGTTTTCATTTGTGATTTTTTTTTGTCTTTCTGATGTCTCTTCTTTTCTGGTGGTGGTTATCCGTATGGAATTGAGGTGTGGAATTCTACTTATTTCTTTGCTTGAATTAATTGATCGTGGTGTATTAAAAAGAAAAAGAAAAAGAAAAAAAAAACTCTCTGATTTTTCTTCCTAAGGTGTGGCTGTTCTTGGTGAACGATATGTCTTGATGTGTGCTTCTTATTCCAAATCGCGTTATTCGCGGCACTTTGGAACGGATCATTTCGTTATAGAATAAGCGTGAAAGAAAATCCAATCCTTCTACTCAAATGCAGCAATTTATGTTGTTTTAATATGAATGGCTTTTTTGCTGTAGTTTATCAATTTAGAGGTCTAGTTATGTTTGTGCTAACGTAGATATCATCTTTTGAATGGCTCGAGTAATATAAAAGCTTCTCTGGTCCTCTTTTTTTTTTTTTTTTTTGTCTTTAGATATTTTGTTGCTGTATTTTCGTCCATCGTATCACAGGAAGTCAGGAAGATCAAAGTTAATATTATACATAACTTAGTATTGTGAACTTGTGCAGATTTGTATTACTATAGATTACTTGCAAATTTTTTCTAGCCATGACAATTTGCCATTTTCTGTGGCGCAACATTTATATTATGTGCTTCTTTTGTTACTATTATAGTTACATTAAACAAGATATGATTAAAAGCCACGTGGAGCTTATAGCATCAGGCATTCTGAGGAGAGACTTGAGTAATGTAGTAACTGTTACGAGGAGTCTATCGGTTACGTTTTTCCATTTTCATGTTTCATATATTTCAAGGGGCTTATAGCATCAGCTTTTTCATATTCATAATTTTTAGTCGTCGATTAGTGTATATAGTGTATATTGTTCTGAAGAATAGATGTGTCTTGGTACCTTGTTGATGAAATAGCAGAAATACCCTGAGATGGGCGATGCAAAGGATGATGTGGATGCAGAGTTTCAAGAAAGAGGGGTGAATGAAGCAGATTCTGATGATGAAGTATATGATCAATATGTATGTTTATTTCTACTTTCATTTTGTTCATATTTGGGTGATTCATTTTGTTCATTCTGATTTAAGCTACTACCAACATCTTTCATTTTGCGGTTCCATTATTCGCATCATTGTAGTTTATTCTTTGTTTGATATTCATCGGAGAATGATTTGAATTTTTAATTCCAGAATGGCAAGGTAACTGATATTTCAGCAGCTCAAACAAGAAAAGGAAAAGATATCCAAGGAATACCATGGGATAGGCTAAACTTTTCAAGGGAGGACTATCGGCGAACTAGATTAGAGCAGTACAAAAATTATGAGAATGTTCGAAATTCTGGAGTAGAATCAGAGAAGGCACGAAACCTGAAAAAACTCTTGATCGGTTTAATTATTATCTTCTTGCATTATTTGTAATGGTAATCTTGCTTGTAGGATTGCAAGCCAACAGAGAAAGAGGGTGTATATTATGATTTCAGGAGAAATTCAAGATCAGTGAGATCAACTATTCTTCATTTCCAGGTAAGAAAGAAACGGTAGATATTGGTGCTTTTGCTATTTCGATATTTTGAATCTATTGTGATTAGGATTTAACACTACCATCTTATTTATCTGGTCAATGGCAAGCATTTTATTGGCATCGTAAATTTTCAGTTACAATTTGATCAGCCAATCGACAAAATTAAAGTTGTGAAAGAAAAGTATTTGAGAGTCCAATTGGCATACATATATCATTCAAGTTCATTGACACAATATTGGCTAGTGAATACTGGGGTTTGTTTGGAACTTAGTATCACAATTTGTCTTAACGGATTATAAAATCAAAATTTCTTCTCCTCTTACCTCCTCATTATAGTCATGTTCTTCATGGGCATTTGATTTCATCATTTAAATCCCCAAGTTATTATTAGTTCTTTGAAATCTCTTTCGGTAACTCATAAGAAAAATGACCCAAGAAGAGTTGGAAGTTCTGGCTTTGATATTCATGCTAGGAGGGTTGTTCTCCATGCTTTGGATTTACAGTATGGAAACATGGTTATCTCTTTATTAAAAAGTGAATAAACCATGTATTTGTGTATATTTGTGCTTATATCGTGCAAATGTATTTTCTCTATTATGCAGGTGCTTTGAGGCTTTATTCACAAGTGAATAAATTATGTACTGATGTATGGTTGATCTTTAATGTTAATAATAAAAATTGTTGCATTCAGCTATTATGAAGTTGTTAGCTCAATTTCAATGGGAAAAAGTGGTGTCGATATATATACATATACATATACATATATATATATATACACACATATACATATATACATATACATATATATATATATATATATATGTATATATATACATATACAAACTATTGGTCTTTCTCAACCATGATGTGTTTATACAAAACAATTTGGTGTTATGACTAGCTAAGGTGGCAGAATAAGATTTGATATACAGGTTGCCAATCTTAATTTAGGTAAATCTGAGTGGAATTTGCGGCTAATGAGTATTATATAATATTTTTGCAGCTAAGGAATTTGGTTTGGGCTACTTCCAAGCATGATGTCTACTTGATGTCACACTATTCTTTGGTTCATTGGTCAGCTCTAAGTCGTGATAAATATGAAGTTCTGAATCTTGCAGGACATGTGGCACCATGTCAGGTGTGTGTTCTTGGCTATGGTTTCAACTTTCAAGTACTTATTGAAGCCATGTGAAATTAGTCCATTTATTTTTTTTGTTTATGTTGGACAATTTCAAGTTTACAATTACCTGTAATTTGGTCTCAGAAACACCCAGGAAATTTAGCTGAAGGATTTTCTCAGACTCAAGTTAGTACATTAGCAGTAAAGGATAAGTTGCTAGTAGCAGGTGGATTCCAAGGAGAAATTATTTGTAAAGTAATCTTCTTCATCATTCTCTATTGCTATATTTTTCAAGGATAAATTATACGAGATTGCTGATTTATCTATCCAATAATGAGAAAAAGAATTGAAAAAAAATCATCTGATGTTCTTTTACCTTGATATGAAATCAGTATTTAGATCGAGAGGGAATAAGCTTTTGTTGCCGGGCAACATATGACGACAATGCAATCACAAATGCCATTGATATATATAACAGTTCTAGGTAGTTAAGTTTTGTAACACTTCAATTTCCTTCCTTCTATATTTGATCTGACTTGAATATTAAAATTTATTTAGCGGTGCTCTTCACTTCATGGCTTCAAATAACGACTCTGGAGTTCGAGACTTTGACATGGAGAAGTTCCAGCTTTGCAAGCATTTTCACTTTGATTGGCAGGTTAATGTGAGTCACTCTATTTGTTTCTGTGTTCCTCTTTTGTAGAGTTGGCAGTGTGAACATCTGTTGTGAATTCATTGTGATAGTTTATGGTGGGTTGATTATAGATCTGGGTCAGTATTCTACAACCCGAATAGGTTAAGCAAATCTGCTGATAACTAATGAACTCGTGATGGAGACACCAACCGTGTTTATTCTGCTCCTTTTGGTGATCTAGACAATTTGATTAGCTTTGTCACATAGATGCAATGGAATTTCATGTTGGATTATTTTTCCTTCTTATTGTAGGTGATACCTATGCTGCTAGTTTTTGTTGGGTTTTACTCACCTCTTTTTTTTTGTTGGCAGCATACATCTCTTAGTCCTGATGGAAAACTTCTCGTTGTCGTCGGAGACAACCCTGAGGGTGCATTGATTGATGCTTGTACAGGAAAGGTGAGTAGGGTGACTTTTGGTTTCATTCAGGATGATAACTGGGGTTAAGTAACCCGTGTTACCACTGCAACTTGAAATCCTAAACTTGAAAAAAAAGTTCGAGAGATTCGCATTGTCATCCTACTGTTGGTAATGACAACCAATTCTAAGAATTTGATTGCTGCTAGTTTTTGTTGGGTTTTCCTCACCTCTTTTTTTTTGTTGGCAGCATACATCTCTTAGTCCTGATGGAAAACTTCTCGTTGTCGTCGGAGACAACCCTGAGGGTGCATTGATTGATGCTTGTACAGGAAAGGTGAGTAGGGTGACTTTTGGTTTCATTCAGGATGATAACTGGGGTTAAGTAACCCGTGAAATCCTAAACTTGAAAAAAAAGTTTGAGAGATACGCATTGTCATCCTACTATTGGTAATGACAACCAATTCTAAGAATTTGATTCAGTATCAAGTTAGTGACATCTGGTCTTTTGCAGACTGTCCAGATCTTACGAGGCCACCTGGACTTCTCCTTCGCATCAGCATGGAATCCAGATGGCTATACGATAGCCACTGGTAACCAAGACAAGACCTGCCGTGTTTGGGATGTTAGGAATCTCTCCAAATCTCTTGCTGTATTGAGAGGCAATCTCGGTGCAATAAGATCAATCCGCTTCACCTCTGATGGTCAGTTTATGGCAATGGCTGAGCCTGCAGACTTCGTTCACATCTTTGATGTAAGAAGCGGGTACAACGAGCGACAAGAACTGGACTTCTTTGGTGAGATCTCAGGTATATCATTCAGTCCAGATGCAGAGGCTCTCTTTATAGGTGTATGGGATCGCAGCTACGGTAGTCTCCTACAATACAACCGCATTCATAATTTCTCATACCTCGATTTACTCCTTTGATACGAAAGTAAATTACCGTATCACGCTCCTCATGCTCCCTAAGTTGTTTGATGTATCCGATCCTTTGCATTGGTTAGGGATCAAAAGGAGGTGGCAGTTTTCAGGCCTGTTTAAGTTTCAATAAGTTTGAACTCATTCAATGTAAATCGAATGTACAAATGCACCTGTGAGATCACATCAAAATTGAAAAGAAACCGAAACGAAGGTAGCCTCCAGAAGCTATCCTTCAAAAGATTATCTCCATGTTTCTTGTTTTCATCTTTTTCACAATAAAATATCTTTGTTGTCAGTCCCAAATCAAATGTATTTTGATGTTGAAGGTTTTGCTTGTGTGTTGATGATGTGCTGTCTTTGCTTTCAACATGGTAACTTGGTGTTCTTCCTTTCATTTTCTAGACACTTGCCTGCGCTTCTCCATAAACATAGTTGTAGACTAAAACTATGGTGTTCTGCAAGTGACTGAATCCGTCGATACCAATGCAATTTTACATAATTTGATGTCTCACCACACAGAAATAATAAAATCATTTATTTGTATGTTTCTAAATACTTGTGAAGATAGACAGATTTTAGATGATGGAAACAAGTGAGGATTTTAAACTGGGAACAAAAGCTTCAAAGGAAAAATAAGGCAAGTAGGAAGACAGTGAATATTATATGGAAGTCTGCCGGTTTCCAGTCATGTCAAAGAGGTATATGTTTTACCTTTTAATTTTCTTTCACCATATTTCTGATAATTAGTTAATCGATGCACCATCATCAGAGCCTGAAAAGATGTAACCAATGGCATGATATTAACAGAGAAGCCTTAATTACTGTACACATTATGCTACTTGCCAAATACTTTTGGATGTGATCCCCATCATCAAATATTCAAAGGGGGTGGGTGATTTCTTCATAGCATGCCTAATCACTTCTTTTGTCGGCATATGCTTCTCTCTCTTAGGTGACTCGTTCGCAGAAACAGCAGGGATGCAATTAATTTCAGGAATCAGCGAAGCCTGCCAATGTCAAACCCGGTCGTCGGAAAAGTCCAAGTTGACTCGTCGACACAAGACTGATTGGACCGAAGAAGCGTCTCTCCGTTGCAGCATCGGACAGGGTTGAATCAGGGATTCATCACCAGGCTTTGAGATTCGCAATATCATCGTAGAGGGAATTATGCTCGTTGCTTCGGTTGCATATGGAGGATAAGATACGGAGAATGGAGAGGAGGAGGAGGGTGGGAAGGATGGAAAAAGGATTATATGGAGAGAGATTATGGTAACTAATTGCAGTCCGATTAAATGGAAACTTGGCACTCCAAATCCCTGCGCAATCTCATCAATCCCATCGCACGGCTCCCATTCGTCCTCCGCGAGTCGGTTTTTCTCTCACCACCACCACCACCACCACCAACAGAGCAGTATAACGCATGGAAGGCACCCCCGAGCGATTGTCGCGGGCCGAGATTAATTGTTGCGGGATTCCACCTCTTCCTCCATTACTGTCATTACTGCCATCTCCGAATCACTCTTCTTCGCCTCCTCCTCCTCCTCCTCCTCTCCCCCCTTCCTCCCCCCTGTGCCTCTCACAACCTCGCCACTGTCTCCAGCTCTGCTTTCCTTCTTTGCAGCCTCCTCCTTTTTGGACTTTGGAGAAGAGCACAGGGAGTTGCCAGCTCCATCGATCCGCTCGCCGCCTCCTCTCCCCCCTCCCCCTTCTTCTCTTGATCCAACAAAAAATGGGTGTCTTTTTTATCCAATCTGCTTCCCTCGAGCTCGTCATTTTGTTTTCTCGAGGTCGATAGATCCTGTATGCGTCGAAGGCGGCTCCAGCTGGAGATCACGCCATGTTCAGCTGAGGTTGCTGCTCTTGTTCTTCGCCTCGCTGTGGGATCCAAATAGGTGTTGACGTAGCTGGGTTTGAGTTTTTGTTGGTAACCGAACAAGGTGTTCTCTGTCCTAGTTATTGTGCTGTCGTTGCTGTCTTTCGTGGGAAGCTGTGGCTTCGGCTCTGTTTTATGACCTTTTGGGTTTCGGAAACTGATAGATAGGGAAGAGGCAGCTTCTTGCCATCAACCCGAGTGTGAGTTATTTCCTTCGTGAGCTGAAACCATTATAGTGTCTTCGGTTCACGTACGTGCCTCCACTTCTGATCCCTCGCTCTCATCTGTTGCTCAGGAATGGCAGCTCGTCTCGTGGAAGGTGGAAGCCACTATACGACCTGGGATGCTGCAGTGGCAGCAGAAGAGCAAGCCCACGAGGAGCTGACCAAGAACACTCTGCGGCTTCGGATCAAGTGCCCCAAGACCGGAGACGAGGACAGGGAAGCAGCGGCTCAGGAGGCGGTGTCTCCATCTGGTGATGATAGTGGTGTGATAGTTGACCGATCCACCGGTGGTGCTGACGGGGAGCTTGCCGGCGATGAGGATGCTAATGCCGAATCTGCATCGGAGGTCAAAGAGGCGGTCGACGAGGGTTGTGGCAGCTTCAAACGCAAGCATACAAACAGGAGGGCGGTGGTCCCAACATGCCCGGAGTGCGGGAAGACCTTCCCCTCCGATAAATCACTGTTTGGCCACCTGAGGTGCCACCCGGAGAGAGACTACAGAGGAGTTAATCCGCCTCCGGGTGCGAGGAAGAAGCCGCAACCCGATGCGTATTCGTCGATCGCGAGAGTGCCGCCCATCACCAAGTGGTCAACCGCGAGAAGAGGGCGGAAAGGGACGGCTGGTGACAGAGATGACGACGCGATTGCCGCTGATACCCTGTTGCTTCTGGCTGATGGAAAGCCGCAGCGTCCGGAGACCACTATCACCACCGAGGGGGGAGACACTGAAACGAAACAGATCGCTGGCACTCATTTTGCTGGCACCGATGGGATCGGTTGGGATCAGAAATCTGATGACATGGACGCCGGCAGCTACGGGAATGAACTGATATCGAGCTACAAGAGATCAAAGAAGAGGAAGATCAAAGAGCTGGAACTGGTGAACGGGTCCGGCGCATCTGCTCGTTGTCGAAGGTATCAGTGCAGTGTATGCTTCAAGACTTTCTCTTCTCACCAGGCACTGGGAGGACACCGAGCCAGCCACAACAAGAAGAAGAGAAATCCCGTAGAAACAGCGGCGATCCCTGACGAGAACGAAGGTGCCAACCCGAAGCATGGCGAGGATTTGATCCATGCAAACGGTGCATTGATCAAAGCGGAGATGGCAGAACATCGATGCACGAACTGTAACCTGACGTTCCGAAGCGGGCAGGCACTCGGGGGCCACAAGAGACGGCACTTCAATGAGCTGCAGAATCAAGCTCCATCGTCTTCTCCACTCTCATCTGAGAGCGACAAGGGAGCAAAACATGGGCTGCGACAGAATCGAGTTCCATCTTCTTCAGCGCACTCATGTGAGAGCGACAAGGGAACAAAACATGGGCTGTTTGACTTCGACCTCAACGAGGTGCCGGAGCTCTAACCACAAGGAGACCACACTGCATCTCCGATCCTCGATTGCATTATTGGCTACTAGTTTTAGCTACAAGATTCAGCATCGTCTCCTTCAAAAGACTTGCGCACTCGTTTTCCAGTCACGAATGAATAGTAGAAATTAAATATTGCACCATTTGCCTCCGGTGCGATAAAAGAGTATCAAGATATGTAAAAGAGAAAAAAAAACACTACTTTTCTTAATATTCATCAAGAAAAAATAATTTTAAATTTAGAAGAGTTAATCTTTTGATTAGTGAGAGTTTCATAAGTTTGAAACAATTTAAGGATGGAATGAAAAGATTTGCTGTTGGCTCCAAAGCAAAGTAATATATTATGGGTATACATAAAGTTTGAAGGTTCACTTAATACAAAATAGAGTGATTTGCATTTCTAAAATATTTCAATTAAGCAAACAAGGATATAAAGAGGTTCTCCTTGGCACAATCCTTTTTTATCTTTTAAAGAAGAAAAGAAGGAACCATTAATATGACATTAAAGCAATACCAGCACCAAAAGAATGTATGAAATGTAGAGAAAAATTTTACTAATTCAAGCCTCAGTGTTTATTGGAAAGAACATATCACTGAAGTCATCTGAATTTGGTATCTAAAACATACTTCGGATTTGATCTAGCTTATATTTTGTTATAAAATAAAGTTAATTTATAATCCTGTATCTTGTATTAGGAAAAGATGCCATGAGAAGGTGCAAAAAAAAAAAAAAAAAAAAAAGAAAAAGGTGTATAGAAATCAGGTGATAAAAAAAAAAAAAAAAAAAAAAAACAGGAAAGGTTGTATCGAATAAGGTCACTACTAACACAAGTGCATGAACCTTTGAATAGGTACAATGCATCATCAAATCCCTATAAATCGACAGAAATTTATTTATGGCATTAAGTGTGTAGAAAAATTGTCATTATTGAGAAGCATTGTATTTAAGGTGGTATTTGTTTCCACCATTCCATCATTCACTTCTTCTCATTTTCTTTTTCTTTTTTTTAAAATCAGATTGGTATTAGGTTGATTTTATAAGTGACTTCCAACTTATGAGAGAGAATTATAAAAATTAGAATATTCAATTAATTTTTTTTTTTTTAAGCGAGCCAATATCGCTATTGATAGAATGTTTCTACAATATGATATGGAGGTATTTATTGAAATATTCAGATTGGTTAATACATGTATTATTGTGCATTGTTTCCTAAACGAAGAGTCTCGTATTCGAATCCAAATATCAACGTCATATATATCACTTAATATAATATAAATATTTTAAAATAAAAAATAATTATAGAAAGTATTATAACATCACCTAATTCAGCATTGGACAAAGAACTTAAGCAGATATTAGAAAATAATTATTTTTATTATATATCTAGAATTGGGAGAAAGAAATCGTGAATAGGTGCACATAAATAAAATATTATTGTGTTTAATAGAATTATCATGAAAAAGTTGCATGCATTTTTGAATAGATACATCACCCCTATGATGTCACCTTTAAAATATGTACACTCTTAAACCTTACATACAGATAGGAGTTTATGATATTGAACGTATACAAGGATTATAATATGACACTGTTTCGCCAAGATTTCATGCAAACCACTTAAAAATATCAATCAGCCTACTCTCCAACCATAGGCTGTGGGATGTGATGTCAAATACGGTTCATACCCTCCTCCCACTTGGCACACCAGGTGGTGTCCTCCTATCGGGCAGTTTCATGAGAGCCTGCCTCATCTTCCATACTCCATCTCATGTCTCGTTCCGATTGCCATGCCCACCGCCACTGCAAGACGGGCATCATTCGACTCAAGCTCCTCTCTCTCCAATGGAAGCTGGGAGACAACTCCTCGGAGGAAGACCTCTCCAGCCTTCCGTCTCCACATCTATCGACTCTCCAAGACAGGCATCATTCGTTGTTCGAGCAGCCTCCACACCCCCTGTGAAGGTCATACGCTTGTTCATATTTTCATATCTCAAACTTCATGCGAGGAACAGATAGATTTCATGCATTAGATTTGATATCAGACTTGGGAAAACATCATCGAATGCACTCTTGGGCGACAAGAAGAACAAACACTGTTCACCGTGCAATGGAAACTTTTAGCCATTGTCAAGAGGAACTAGGTGGTGATGCACTGATCATTCTCACTTCACATTAGGTTTTGCTTAAAGTCCAATGCACTGAAATTGTAAACAAGGAAAATGTTTCAAAACCAGCTGGAAAACAACAAATTAAATACATGATCTATTTTGAGATTCTGATTATTAAGTTTTTGCCAGCTTGATTCATTTGATAACTGTCACTTTCTAGCTGTACTACAAGCAATCTGCCAAAGAAACTCTGCACAATTGGCAGCTTGGCCTCTGCAGATACTGAAGAAGATTGCATTCTGAAACTTGAGGGGAAACCTTCTTATGCTCACAACAAAATGTAGGATCAATGCGGGATTCGTGAGTAATACATCAATGGTCCCTTTTGACCTGTAGGAGACCGGAACACGGTGGGGCTTGACTGAAGTGATTCCTTGATTCATGAAACTGGCACTGACACTTGAATATGCATTCGGAAACAAGATTCTTGGGCAATCTCTAATATGATGTTGCAATGGATAGCAGGAGAATGGCCTATTAGGCAAAGTGCTTGCCGAATTTGATAGGCAGCCTTTTAGATCGGCCTCATGCTTGGGTGAACCATCGATCACAATCACCTTGTCCAGTGTATGATGAGATGAGGTGAGCTTTGTACTCGATTTCCTCTGCTGAGTTTGTTGATCCCTACAACCATTTTGCAGTGAAGACCATGCAAAACCACCAACTGAGGTGCTAGGTAGATCTAGGGGCATCTGGTGATCACACATTGGTAAACCTGAGCCAATTGCTGGAGAAATCTCACGCTTTAAGTGATTGTCACTGGAAGCACAATGATTCACCTGTTGTGTGCAATCCAATGCACTAGTTTGAGGTTGCACAATCTCTTCATGGTTCACCACCATCAAATTTGACTGGAAACAGAATGAATCTGTGATTGAGGTGATGGCCTAGGTGAAGATATCTTGACAGCAAAATCTAGTGATTTTTCCATGGAAACTGACTGATTTGGTGGTCTGATGTTTGAGTTTGCTGCTGCACTAATTCTATGATCTTGGTGCGCTAATTCGAACAGAGCAGAGCAGAGCAGTATAACTTGTGGAGGACGAATGAGAGAAACCGACTCGTGCCTTCCATGCGTTGTACTGCTCTGCTCTGTTCGCACGGCTCCCATTCGTCCTCCACGAGTCGGCTTCTCTCTCACCACCATCACGAACAGAGCAGTATAACGCATGGAAGGCACGAGTCGGTTTCTCTCATTCGTCCTCCACGAGTTATACTGCTCTGTTGAACAGAGCAGAGAGAAACAATTGTGAGAGAACAACTGATCTGCTCTGTTCAAAAGAGCAGTATAACAAGAGGACTTCTGTTCAACAGAGTAGAGCAGTATAACTCGTGCAAGACGAATGAGACAAACCGACTCGTGCCTTCCATACGTTATACTGCTCTGCTCTGTTCGCACGGCTCCTTTTTGTCCTCCACGAGTCGGTTTCTATCTCTCCACCATCACGAACAGAGCAGTATAACGCATGGAAGGCACCCCCGAGCGATGGTCGCGGGCCGAGATTAATTGTTGCGGGATTCCACCTCTTCCTCCATTACTGTCATTACTGCCATCTCCGAATCACTCTTCTTCGCCTCCTCCTCCTCCTCCTCTCCCCCCTTCCTCCCCCCTGTGCCTCTCACAACCTCGCCACTGTCTCCAGCTCTGCTTTCCTTCTTTGCAGCCTCCTCCTTTTTGGACTTTGGAGAAGAGCACAGGGAGTTGCCAGCTCCATCGATCGGCTCGCCGCCTCCTCTCCACCCCCCCCCCTCCTTCCCTTTTTCCAACAAAAAAAGGGGGGTTTCGTCGAAGGCGGCTCCAGCTGGAGATCACGCCATGTTCAGCTGAGGTTGCTGCTCTTGTTCTTCGCCTCGCTGTGGGATCCAAATAGGTGTTGACGTAGCTGGGTTTGAGTTTTTGTTGGTAACCGAACAAGGTGTTCTCTGTCCTAGTTATTGTGCTGTCGTTGCTGTCTTTCGTGGGAAGCTGTGGCTTCGGCTCTGTTTTATGACCTTTTGGGTTTCGGAAACTGATAGATAGGGAAGAGGCAGCTTCTTGCCATCAACCCGAGTGTGAGTTATTTCCTTCGTGAGCTGAAACCATTATAGTGTCTTCGGTTCACGTACCTGCCTTCACTTCTGATCCCTCGCTCTCATCTGTTGCTCAGGAATGGCAGCTCGTCTCATGGAAGGTGGAAGCCACCATACGACCTGGGATGCTGCAGTGGCCGCAGAAGAGCAAGCCCACGAGGAACTGACCAAGAACACCCTGCGGCTTCGGATCAAGTGCCCCAAGACCGGAGACGAGGACAGGGAAGCAGCGGCTCAGGAGGCGGTGTCTCCATCTGGTGATAGTGGTGTGCGAGCTGACCAATCCACTGGTGGTACTGACGGGGAGCTTGCCGGCGATGAGAATGCTAACGCCGAATCTGCATCGGAGGTCAAAGAGGCGGTCGACGAGGGTTGTTACAGCTTCAAACGCAAGCATGCAAACAGGAGAGCGGTGGTCCCAACATGCCCGGAGTGCGGGAAGACCTTCCCCTCCGATAAATCACTGTTTGGCCACCTGAGGTGCCACCCGGAGAGAGACTACAGAGGAGCTAATCCGCCGCCGGTTGCGAGGAAGGAGCCACAACCCGATGCGTATTCGTCGATCGCGAGAGTGCCGCCCACCACCAAGTGGTCAACCGCGAGAAGAGGGCGGAAAGGGACGGCTGGTGACAGAGATGACGACGCGATTGCCGCTGATACCCTGTTGCTCCTGGCTGATGGAAAGCCGCAGCGTCCGGAGACCACCATCACCACCGAGAAGGAAGACACCGATACGAAACAGATCGCTGGCACTCATTTTGCTGGCACCGATGGGATCGGTTGGGATCAGAATTCTGATGACATGGACGCCGGCAGCTACGGGAATGAACTGATATCGAGCTACAAGAGAACAAAGAAGAGGAAGATCAAAGAGCTGGAACTGGTGAACGGGTCCGGCACATCTGCTCTTTGTCGAAGGTACCAGTGCAGTGTATGCTTCAAGACTTTCTCTTCTCACCAGGCGCTGGGAGGACACCGAGCCAGCCACAACAAGAAGAAGAGCAATCCCGAAGAAGCAGCGGCGATCCCTAACGAGAAGGAAGGTTCCAACACGAAGCAAGGCGAGGACTTGATCCATGCAAACGGTGCAGTGATCAAAGCGGAGATGGCAGAACACCGATGCACGAACTGCAACCTGACGTTCCGAAGCGGGCAGGCACTCGGGGGCCACAAGAGACGGCACTTCAATGAGCTGCAGCATCAAGCTCCATCGTCTTCTCCACACTCATCTAAAATATTTCAATTAAGCAACAAGGATATAAAGAGGATCTCCTTGGCACAATCCTTGTTATCTTTGAAAGAAGAAAAAGGAGGAACCATTAATATGACATTAAAGCAATACCAGCACCAAAGAATGTATGAAATGTAGAGAAAAATTTTATTAATTCAAGCATTTTAATCTGTGTTTATTTATTGGAAAGAACATATCACTGAAGTCATCTGAATTTGGTAATCTAAAAAGCTTATATTTTGTTATAAAATAAAGTTAATTTATAATCTTGGATCTTGTTTTTGGAAAAGATGCCATGAGAAGGTGCACAAAAAGAAAAAAAGAAAGAAAGAAAGGAAGGTTGTATTGAATAAGGTCACAAGTGCATGAACCTTTGAATAGGTACAATGCATCATCTAATCCCTATAAATAGACAGAAATTTATTTATGGCATTAAGTGTGCAGAAAAATTGTCATTATTGAGAAGCATTGGTCTTTCTTTCCACCATTCCATCAGTCACTTCTTCTCATTTTCCCTTTTTTGTTTTTTAATCAGATTGGTATTAGGTTGATTTTATAAGTTACTTCCAACTTATGAGAGACAATTATAAAAATTAGAATATTCAATTAAAAATTAGAATATCACTATTGATAGAATGTCTCTACCATATGATATCGAGGTATTTATTGAAATATTCAGATTGGTTAATACATGTATTATTATGCATTGTTTCATAAATGATGGGTCTCATAATTCAAATTCAAATACGTTACTTAATATAATATAAATATTTTAAAATAAAAAAAATAATGACGGAAAGTATTATAAGATCGATCACCTAATTCAGTATTGGACTAAGAAATTAAGCAGATATTAGAAAATAATTTCTTTATTATATATCTTGAAATTGGGGAAAGAAATCATGAATAGGTGCATATAAATAAAATAGTATTGTGTTTGATAGAAAGTATCATCATGAAAAAGTTACATGCAGTTTTGAATAGATACATTACCCCTATGATATCACCTTCAAAGTATGATACAGATATATAGGAGTTTATAGTATTAAAAACAGGATCTGTAATATTGAATTGTACCGTCCGATACGAGCAATATGTACCGGGTTGACAGACTATCGGTACACGGACTGTCTGTTATCGGTACGATTGATTTCAATTGTAGCAATGTACTATAGTACTATAGCAGTGCTACAGTGCTCGGTACACCTAGGTGTGTTGTTCGGTATACATGTATTGTATCATACCGAGTCCAGATCGAAACACCGATCAGATAGGAGTTTATGATATTGAAAGTATAAAAGAATTATAATGACACACCCTCTTTCGCCAAGATTTCATGCAAACCACTTAAAGATATCAATCAGCCTACTCTCCAACCTTAGCTTGTGGGATGTGATCTCAAATATGATTCATAGCCTCCCACTTGGCACACCAGGTGGTGTTCTCCTATCGGACAGTTTAATGGGAGCCTGCCTCATCTTCCAGACTCCATCTCATGTCTCGTTTAGATCGCCACGCCCACCGCCGCTGCAAACACCTCATATTTATCTCTTGCAGTGCTTCTCTTTCTGAGGGGAGACAAACCAATGGCAACTCAAGCTCTTCTCTCTCCAATGGAAGCTGGGAGACAACTCCTCGGAGGAAGACCCCACCACATCTATCGACTCTCCGGGAAAGGCTTCATTCGTTGTTCGAGCAGCTTCCACACCCCCTGTGAAGGTCATACGCTTGTTCTTATTTTCATCTCTCAAACTTCATGCGAAGAGCAGATAGATTTCATGCATTAGATTTGATATCAGACTTTTGGGAAAACATCATTGAATGCACTCTTGGGCGACTTTAATGACTACTCGTATGTAAACTGTTCTTCGCTGACATGAATCATCTTGTCAACTTGTCAAAAGGAGCAGATAGGCAACTCTGGTTTGCATCCAAACAATCCCTCTCTTCTTGGATGGAAGGTAGACTATATTTCCTGACATGGAGCATAACCTACGCTTCCGCCACAGTTTCTGTGTCTGTGGGTTGTGGACACTGATTCATGTGTTCGAGTACCACGTTGCAGCCTCCCTGGTGACTATGGCTTCGATCCACTGGGCCCGTCGGACCCCGACGGCACCGGAAGACTCATCGAGCCCAAATGGCTAGCTTAAGGGGAGATCATCAACGGAAGGTTTGCCATGCTCGGCGCCGCAGGTGCGATCGCGCCGGAGACTCTGGGGAAGCTCGGCATGAGACCAGCCGAGACTGCTCTTCCGTGGTTCAAGACCGGGGCAATACCACCCGCAGGAACATGCGCCTACTGGGCGGACCCCTACACTCTCTTCGTGCTGGAGATGGCGCTCATGGGGTTTGCGGAGCACAGGAGGTTCCAGGACTGGGCAAAGCCGGGCACCATGGGGAAGCAGTACTTCTTAAGGCTGGAGAAGGGGCTGGGTGGGTCAGGAGACCCTGCTTACCCTGGAGGACCTTTCTTCAACCCTCTTGGATTTGGGAAAGGATGACGAGTCACTCGAGGATTTGAAGCTGAAGGAGGTGAAGAATGGGACGCTGGCTATGTTGGCCATGCTGGGGTACTCTGGGCAGGGGCTTGTCGCCGGGGTTGGACCATCTCACAACCTGTTGGATCACTTGGCTGATCCAGTGCACAAAAACATCCTGACCAGCCTCAACTTCCACTAGGAGGAGGTTCTCTCTGCTGGTAGAATTCTGTATCTGAACATTACCTGCACAGAATTCTTTATCTTGTGTCTTTCAGCGGTCACTTGTCGTTAGCATCATCCTGCAATGGACTGACTGTATCATTGTTCGATAGAGATCTAAGGGTGCAAGTCATATCTACTATCATGTAGCAGTACCAGTCATGTTTGTGGAAATTTCATCTGTGAAAAAACCTTTGTTTCTTGCTTGAAGTATAAGATGAGCATGTAAAGCCTTGAATCGACCCAGAAACCAGTTACATAATGGAAAGATACTAGGAAATGGATGTGCTTACATATGAAGAATCCTCGGAACACATTCGACCTAGTTCTAGGATTTCGTGTTAATCCTTCATGAACACCATAATATTCCCCCATGATGTTATCCTGATTCCTAACAGTGTTTACTAAGAACTACTGGTGCACCAGTTTGTGTCCGCTTACCATTTACTAGTCTCAACAACTTATATTCACTGGATAAAACTGAAAGGTACTCCATGAACATATATTGAGATTAGAAAAGTGCAATCTCACATTATTGATAAGATGCGGGAGGAATTAAAGCAGAAAATGGCGGATACAGGCATTGCATAATATGAATCATCTTCAAAATCTATAAAAGATCAGAATTGTTTGATGCATATTGCAAGTTGCTGAGACAAAAGCAGAATAAGAATACATAATAGTTCCAGTTCAGAATTTATTAGCAACAAGAAGAACAAACATTGTTCACTGTGCAATGGAAACTTTTAGCCATTGTCAAGAGGAACTAAGTGGTGATGCACTGATCATTCTCACTTCACATTAGGTTTTGCTTAAAGTCCAATGCACTGAAATTGTAAACAAGGAAAATGTTTCAAAACCAGCTGGAAAACAACAAATTAAATACATGATCTATTTTGAGATTCTGATTATTAAGTTTTTGCCAGCTTGATTCATTTGATAACTGTCACTTTCTAGCTGTACTACAAGCAATCTGCCAAAGAAACTCTGCACAATTGGCAGCTTGGCCTCTGCAGATACTGAAGAAGATTGCATTCTGAAACTTGAGGGGAAACCTTCTTATGCTCACAATAAAATGTAGGATCAATGCGGGATTCGTGAGTAATACATCAAAGGTCCCTTTTGACCTGTAGGAGACTGGAACACGGTGGGGCTTGACAGAAAATGGTCATGTCCTTCTGAATTGATTCCTTGATTCATGAAACTGGCACTGACACTTGAATATGCATTCGGAAACAAGATTCTTGGGCAATCTCTAATATGATGTTGCAATGGATAGCAGGAGAATGGCCTATTAGGCAAAGTGCTTGCCAAATTTGATGGGCAGCCTTTTAGATCAGCCTCGTGCTTGGGTGAGCCATCGATCACAATCACCTTGTCCAGTGTATGATGAGATGAGGTGAGCTTTGTACTCGATTTCCTCTGCTGAGTTTGTTGATCCCTGCAACCATTTTGCGGTGAAGCCCATGCAAAGCCACCAACTGAGGTGCTAGGGAGATCTAGGGGCATCTGGTGATCACCCATTGGTAAACCTGAGCCAATGGCTGGAGATCCACTCGAAAGCTGATTATGCTGATATGGAGAAATCTCACGCTTTAAGTGATTGTTGCTGGAAGCACAATGATTCACCTGTTGTGTGCAATCCAATGCACTAGTTTGAGGTTGCACAATCTCTTCATGGTTCACCACCATCAAATTTTTGCCCATCAACCTTAGTATAGGACTGGAAACAGAATTAATCTGTGATTGAGGTGATGGCCTAGGTGAAGATATCTTGACAGCAAAATCTAGTGAACTTTTCACGGAAACTGACTGATGTGGTGGTCTGATGTTTGAGTTTTCTTGTTTCCAATTCTTCAAGTTCCTATCTTGAGTTGCTGCAATGCTTTCTGCAGATGGAGTTGCTAAATGTATACTGTCTCGGGTATTAACAGCTATGGACAATGGTTCTGCCTCTGACACTTGGGATTTGGAATCAGTTGACACAGGTGATCCAGATGGTTCCCCTTCACTGGACAAATTCTTGAAAAAATTTTCTTTCATTCTAACAGAGTCAATTGATGAACTCTTTGCAGGCATTTCAAGCCCCTCATCACCATGACCAGTCAAACAACCACTAGACTCCTGAACTGAAAGAGTCTTAGCCTGACATTCTTTAAGCTGAATTGTGCAACAATCTTTTTTGGCTTGGATCTCTTGGTTTCCAATTTCAATTGATGATCCATCACCAGAAAACCTCTGTTGCTCATCAAATGCTTGCTTCAATTGTTCTGCATGGGCTTCAATTTCAGATGTAGTCTGTGCATGTTCTACACATGAAGGAGAACCCAACTTGGTGCTGAAAGGCAGTTCAGTCTTTTCTGAGTTTTCAGGAACAGCTTTGATCATGGAAATTCTAGTCGCATAATCTCCAGAGTCAGAAGTTTCAATTTCAGTATCAGAACATTCAGCTCCTGAAGAAAGATAATTCAAAGTATTGCTTTTCTGCTCTTCCATTATGTTTAAATGTTCTGTATCATTTCTTCTGCTTGGTGATACTCCATTCATGTCCTCTCCTCCAAACATTGTAATACTACTTGGAGTATAAGATTGATGAGATCCCAGTGTTCCTGTCTCTCTTGTTCTAAGAAGGTGAATATTAACAGTAGGACTACACACACTCACACTGTTAGATGGTGAGTTTTCTCCTTTTTTCTTACCAGTCCTGTGCTTTTGAAACTTTTTAGAGATAAATGGTTTCTCAATTGCTCCAAGTTTCCTTGGTTGCAAACAAACTCGACTCCTTACGACAGTATTCTTCTTCAAAGTTGTGTTCTTTTCATCCTTCAACAATGAACAGGAACTCCTTGAAAGAACCATTTTGCTGTTCGAATTGCTATCAAAATCCTCCCAAGTTGCCATGTCAGTCTCTTTTGATTTCATTACTGATGAACATATCAAGCTCCCTGATGATCTTGACAATTTCAGGATAATACCATTTGCCAAATTAGTACCTTCAGAAGGCCATCTGGAACTTGAAGGCAGCTCAGGGGAATCTCTCTTACTTTCATCCATGCTATGAACTGGATTATGCAGGAAATTAACTCTCTCTGTCCCTGGAGAACCAGTCAAGTTTCCATTCATGGACTGGAGTTCGCAGGTTATAGATTCCATATCCTCCAAGGTACTACAATTCTCCTTTTTGTTCATTTTTTGCAGGATATCTGCTCTTTTTTCATGGTCTCCTGAATCTGATACATGTGATGGAGACTTATCACTCTTCTGATGATTCTCTGTCTCACAATCTACTTGGACTGCAGCTTGAATCTGGTTATCACATTATAGAATTCATGATATTAAATTGCAATATTGCTATGGAATGGAAATCTGGGGTAAAAATATCACATTGAGCATGTAAACTAGATCTTGTATCACATTAAACTGCAAGTTGCATGTTGCCATTGAACATCTCAAAAAAATAAAAGGTTGTAGTAAAAATTAAAAAGAACCATCAACTTGATTAGAAAATTTCATTACTTTGAAAGGGCCAAAAATTGACCATCAATTGCAACTCCAAGTAAATTAAGAGAAAAGGTACCTTGAGCAACATTAATAAGGCCATCAAACTAGATGCTATAAATGTAATCATGTTGGATTGATTTTGCTTCAGAATTCAATAGATTTATGATTTGATCATGCAAAAAAAAAATTAAGTATCTAATTGAAGAAGTAAAAAAGAGTTCCTTGTGCAACACAATTTGATATATCCAAATTACTTATAGAATTTAATGTTCTCTCTTTTCTTCTGCTTAGAATAATCATGAACAATGGCATGCGAGGATAAAAATACCTGTGACTGCAGCATATTCAATGAGATCAATTGCTGTGTCTGTGCCTTCAGTTTCTTATTTTCCAAGTGTTTCGATGCAAAATGCTTATCCTTGTTTTCCTTTGGTTCTTTTGCATGCTTCCTCAGCTTAAAGTTCTCCTTTGACAATTTTTGACCATTGAATTTAGATAAAATCCTAAGTTTTACACCATTTGGATCGGCAGAAACTGCTCCATTTCCATTATTTGTAGAATCAGTTGGTGACACCTCTGGCCTTTTGGTGTGAGCAGCACAAAGGCTATTAACTGGTGCTGCAATTAGTGATAATTCAGAAGCCCAGCTTGTACCATTCCTCTTATCAAGGTCTTCGAGAGTGCAATGGCAAGAAGTGGCATAGATATCCACCATCAACCTCCTCTTTCTTGGCTTCACTCTATGTTCGGGAACATTACTCATCGCCGCCTTAGAGTTAGACCCCATGGAAAGACACTGGTCCATATGAGCATTCAAAGTGGTGATTAAAGTGCAGGAAAATATTCTGCAAACAGGGCAAACATTCAAAGCTATAGAATGCATTTCTGCAAGATCTTCTGCTTTACTAGTCTCCAAGATGGTATCCAATTTGGGTATCGACCTGTTCTTCTTTTCCAAAGGTCCACACAACTTCTCAGGAGTATTGCCAAGATCAATAACCTCTGGCTGAAGCTGCGCTTTGGAAGAGCTTCTGCTTAATGATACCAAGCACGGAAGTCCACTGATCTGGCTTGAAATCTCTTTAGCTTGTTGAGGTGTTCTCATTGTCATAGCAGTTCCATCATCACTATGGCTCAGCTCATTCACAATAAATCCTCGACAAAATGCAGACTTCCCATCTTCTGGTGATGGATTTATGGTTGGATCCTGTCGAACACTAGCAGGTGCTCCATCAGAAGGACCAGCATCTGCAGGCTCAAGAACATCAAAGTGTGCTGCAATTCTTTCTGGCTTTGAAAAAGCAGCAGGCTGAACCAATTGTGCTACCTTGCAGAGACTCTGAGTTCTCACTATATCAGGGTTCTCAAATGGTGGCAATAAATCATTGACATCATGCTTCAAGCAAAGTTGCAAGAACTGTGCAGCGAATGGCCAAGAAGCTTCAATTCCTTTGCTCCGTGATGTAAAAACATAATCTCTGAATGGAAAACATCAGATAAGTTTAGCTTCTGCCACCAAATCACAAGGTTCAGAACAAGTCATAAGCAAACCAAATATTGCTATGAACTTGTTTTAATCATGGCATATGCTGATTGCTATACTATCTTCCTTTGTGATCAAGGAATCAGACAGAGTTGTGTCACTAGTAACAAAAAGGACAGCCTTTTGCATCAGACAGCATGATTAGTTAAGCCCACAGACAAACTGTACTATGAATAAAAATCATAACCCTGACATCTAAAAAGAACACCCACATATATCATTTCATTGATCAAAATGCAACTAAGAGAGATAAAATCACAAAGCAAAACCAATTAGTTGGTGTCGATAAATCCCCAGAGACCGAATGAAAACAAAATAACAAAGCAGAGCAAATTACATGCCCACCAATAGCCACTTCCAGGAAAAAGAACAATATGGAAAAATTGCTGATTTAGAACCAGAGATGCAGAAATTACATTTGTAATTGAAGATTTAAAGAAAGAACTTGTTGAGAAAAAGGAGGGTTCTGATTGATAATACCAACAATAATGTCTCCACAGGAACCAGTGTTACCTTATAGAGAAATTTGGGATTCTTCTCTCTTGAAGGACTAGAGGATCTCTCTCTTGGGAGGGAAGGCCGTCAGGAGAAGCCCTCACATGAGTTGTCACTGCTGGAAGCTCGGAGGAACACGAAGGACCTGCAGGGTTTTCAGTGGATAACATCTAAAGAAGGCCCTCTCGATGATCTCTGGATGATCCTGCGGTAGTGTGCTTAGCCTCCAGCATAACAAAAGATTTGAGCTTCCATATAACCCCTCAAAAGGACAACAGGATCACCAGCAACCAACACAAAACCAACCACCCGTTTTCTCCTCTCTTCGCTGAATTTGATGCCTGCAAAATGAGGGGAGAAGATACGAAGCTAAGGGCAAAGGTATGAACTCAACATAGAAATCATGGACCTGCAGTACAAGATGGAGAGTCGGAGAGCATTATTTCATGTACACATGAGACTGGATTCATGGGGCTCAGACCAATGAAGTTGAGAATTAGGATGCCTTAAAGGCCTAAGATCTCAAGGCCTCTTATGGAAAGAGGAATGCAAGGTGAAGTGAAAGTTGAAACTTACAAAGTGTCATTTTATGTGCAGCAGAACTAACACAGTCAAATCAGGAAAAGACCAAGGGAGGGAGGAGGAGGAAAAGGAGACTTTGGCGAAGAAACCCATCACATGAAATGATGAGAAGAGGAACCAGGGTGGGAAATCGTTCTCCAAGTCAAGAAGGAGAAGCAGCAGCAGCTTAGAGCAACTCAAGAGAACATCTCATGAGTAGGAAAACTGTCGAAAGACTTCCATGGAAGATCACTGGAAATTTATACAAGTTGAGAGGAAAAGCAGGCCAAGATATTATAGAGTTGTTTCTCTAATAGATCTCAGAATCAAACAAAAAAGCAGCGTATGAATGATAGGAAGCCCATCAACAGTAAATCTGAAGGCAACATTGTCATTTGGAGGAACCAGGGACTCCACATAAATCCAAGATCTAATTGAAGGAACCAAAGATTGGAGAGGGGAGAGAGAGAGAGAGAGAGAGAGAGAGAGAGAGAGAGAGAGAGAGAGAGAGAGAGAGAAAAAAAAGAGGAGGAGAGAGAGAGAGAGAGAGAGAGAGAGAGAGAGAGAGAGAGAGAGAGAGAGAGAGAGAGATAAATCAGATGGAAGATCCAACAAGAACATGGCTGATGCTAGCAGAAACAGTCAGCCATCACAATGGAATCCCAAAGAAAATGTGTAACCAGTACCTCACAGAGTCCTCAGAAGAAAACCATTGGCGGTAAAGAGAAGAAAGAAGAGTAATTTATAGAGGAAACTAAATGCATAAAATCACATCTCAAGTTTCATCACCAGGCCATACCCATGCATGGATGCTGAAGGAAGTTCAAACAAATCAAGCTGGCTTCATGGATCTCAAATGACAGGAAGAGATGAAGTCTGTATAGCTCAAGAGACCTTCTCCTCCCCTTTACACTTCACAGTTAATGGATAGGAAGAAATTAGAGATCAGAAAGCACCATCCACTCACACATCCATGGCATCAGGTTCTCCACTAAAAGCAAAACTGTACCATAAACAGCAACTTAGATAGATAGATAGATAGAGAGAGAGAGAGAGAGAGAGAGAGAGAGAGGCAAAGGATATGAAGGGATTTTGAAGGAGCTGTCATATCATGCACCTACTCTACTATCATTTGTGTTTCCTATCTCTCTCTCTCTCTCTCTCTCTTCCTATGCTGACAGTGTGAGCTAATCAAATTTGTGATAGACTTAAGATCTGCACATAGATTTGAACCATGGAGATATCATTCTTCTGATCTAAATTCTAAGGGAACTGTTTGCCTCCCATTGTAATGCTTGTGGGAAATTGCTTCGCAAATTACAAGGGCCAGAATGTGTTCTAGTAACAGTGTAATCATTTAAACTCTCACGAAGTTTGAGAAGACTTGGGTCAATGCATTCAGACACCATTTTCTCGGCAGATCCGACATCTCTCTAGAACAGTGCTTCTTTTTCAAGGTATATAATGCACTAATTTAATGTACACAAAGACTTGTCATGACTCCTCTGGTGAATTTACCAAGAAATTATCAATTAATTTCCTCCTAAACGTGGCATAAGGTGAGAAACGTTGGCTCAACTCACAAAGAAACAACAAAAAACTACATCTTTGACCGGGTTTGATTGAGTTACTGAATCTAAGAAATATCAAAAGACTTGAATCGAATTGGATCCAATTAATTGGTTTTATTGACCATGAAGAATTGACCGGGTCCACTCTAGACTCAGCTGGTTTAAGAATTATCTTTAAATTGACTAAGGTCGCCTCTTCCTCCCATTTATAGTCATCATAGTTTGAAACATTTGTCCTTTAAACAAAGAAAAAACCTCAAGACTGAGGAATCAACCCACACTCTTTAATTTAATATAGATTTAAGTCCTTGAGATTACCCGATCAACATCTTTAGCATTCATTATGAGTTGGAATCTGGCATCTCTTTCTTTCTTTCTTTCTTTCTTTTCTGTTTTTGTTCGACGTTTACTTGATATTTCCATAATATTCTTGCCTTTATTTGGTTTGCATCATAAAATAGGAAAAATGTATCATGAAATTATTAGTTTCCTATCTTTCTCTTTCGTTCGGTGGTTTGCTCTCATCCTAGTCTCCTCCTCCTCCTCCTCCTCCTCCTTTGGGTGGGGTTGAAATGGAGGTCTGGAAGGCGTTGTTTCTCGGATTCTTTATCACTCACGCATATGTTTTGCTCGCAGAGTACCGCCGGCCCCCTCATAAAGAAGGCCAAATTGATTCGTGCTTGCAACAAAGTGGGATGGAAGGGAGATCGTTCGGAAGATCCAAGTTTGATTAAAGTAACACCAGTCTGACTTGGTTGGCCGTGTGATGTATGTATGTAAGCAAGCCATCGGAAGAACATCCAAGTGGCTCGTGGGGGTGGGGGTTTCTAAACAAATGGAAATGGAACCTCCAAAAGATGGCACCACCATGAGTTAGTTCTTAATCATTCCCTTCATCCGGTGGAGATCTCGAAGGATAGATTAATTAGGAAGGTGTATGACATGAATGCATGCATCACGGAGCCTCGCTTCTCAAGGTTGATTCAACGTTTATAATAATCCATAAAATTATACCAGTCTCAAAAATGACAATTTTGAGTGACAAGTGTCTCAAAATGACGATCATCCCTCGAGGGTCGTTCGCTTCTTCACAACAGCTATCTCAAGTGTTTCATGCGCTGCTGTTGGGCGAGCAAAAAAGGCGAGACTCTCTTGTTTCTTCTTCATCCTCTTCCTTTTTTTTTATTTATTTATGATCGCCATGCCAACTCATCATCCTCGAATGTGATGGCTCCTTTCTCCTAATCCTATTAGCGTCAGAACAGAATATTATATCTTCGAAACTAGTGCGGGACACAAATAATTCTCTCTTGAGCTCCGTTGTTGGGCCATTTTTGATACATAGGTTTAGATGTGCTCTCTTTAACATCTTCTTTATCAAGACTGATTGATTCTCATGTCCCGTGGAGGATGCAAAAAAAAACACATTGGCAAAGTATTCGTTTCCAACGATTCCTTAAACAATTAACTATGCTATTCTGACTGCATAAGATTTTACATTTGATAATGTGCTATTCTGACTGCATTATAGCACAGCGCTTTTCTTTTTCCTGTAGAGAAACTACAGATAGCATCGATGTGCCTTTGACCTGCAATAGGATCGAAACAAAAGTCAAACTGATCTCGTTGCAATTAGAAACAGTCGCGTTCCATTCGGTCAGCACGATCGAATGTACATGCAATGATTCATTTACGGGACCGCCTCGATCCCAATGCGACATGAATAGCTATCCTTTTATCATTGGAGTCGCCCAATCCCATCCTTATCGCTGGGTCGATCCCCGTCGTTTGGGCAGCACAAACATTGAATCCCATTCGATTACGCCGTGATTCACTTCGATTAGATCCAATGTGCGCTCCAACAGATGTTGTAGCCCAAAACCTTGCATCGACAATCAATCAAGCCTACATAGTGCACCTTAAGAATAGTTCATCACCTCCGACTTCTGTCACGCCACACTCCACCTTTAGTCTTCTCCTATCCACGTACTACGAACACCATGCACACGTAAACAACACCACCATCTCCATCAGCAGCATTCCCTCAGCCACAGCCACCGGCAGCGAACCCAATCCTCGACCTGCCCACATCGTACACCACACTGAAGGTCTGCTGCTGCTTGTTGCCGATGATCGCCACACTACCCGACGGCGCGAACGCCAGGCAGGTCGTGGAGCTATCCACGTCGATCATCACGTTCCTCGCCGCGAGCCTCAGCGTCGCGCCCCCCTGGAACACCATGTCCACCGCCGGCACCGCCAGCCTGCTCAGGCTCCCCCTGAAGCAGGTGTCCAGTATCGAGTACGCCGGCGCCCGCCTGTACCCCCTCAGCGCCGCCGCGACCGCGCTGCTCAACGCGTCGTACACGTCGACCGGGAGCCGCGTGATGACCGTCCCGGAGTCGATGATCGTCGGCGTGCTGGTGTAGGCCGACGCCGACACCGGCAGACCTCGCCCGCCGACCGTGATGCCCGTGAGCCTGATGAAGTAGAGGCTGTCGTCCAACGAGCTCGACACCATCGGCGTGTAGGAGAACCGCCCCGGATTGTTTGAGCCGAACGAGAGGTACCCGGTGGACGCCGTCGTGGGGAGGCAGTAAGAGAAGCCGTCTCCTAGAGTTGGCGCAATCTGCGACGGCATGGAGAGCCTGTCGCGCGCGAGGCCGATGAGGCCGGCGGAGCGGCCGAAGAGGCCCTCGTTGTCCTGGCCGCAGCCGTAGACGAAGTCAGCGTGCCGACGGCCAGAGCCTAAAGAGAGCGTGTCCTTGCTGAGGTACCCGACGGAGAAGGAGCCGTCGCCGTAGGTGGCCTCGTAGACGCAGACATTGGACATGGTGCAGGCTGCAGGATTGAGGGTGGCGGACTCGAGGCTGTCGCACTCCGACGCGGAGCAGGGCACGGATCTGTAGGTGGCGGAGGCGCTAGGGTTGAACAAGGGGCCTTCCTGTGGGTGGCACTCGACTTTGCACGGGGAGCACTGAAGCCAGGAGAGGGAGGAGCCGGTGTCGGCGACGACGGTGTAGGACTTGCCGGGAGTGCCGAGGATGATGCGGGTAACGTAGTTGCCGACGCCAATGGAGTTTCCGGGGGACAGGGGAACGGAGACGGCGGCCGACTGGAGGAGTGGTGACGCGGCCCGTGGTACGGTTTTGGTCAGCCGCGCGGCGAAAGATGTGGCGCGAGCCTCGTCGTGGGAGAGGATGGTGGAGAAGGGGAGGTCGGGGAAGGGGGCGGGGGAGCAGGGGCTCCTGGGGTGGTGCAGAGTGAGGCGGAGACCGGAGCCGTCGAGGAGGTGCAGTTCACCTGTGGAGGGAGGAACATATGATGCGTCATATACGTCCGAATATATCAAACATGTTGATGTCGTTCGACGTCACGAAACGTACCCAAGACAAGGTTACAACAGTCAGGTCCCGCAGGTTTATCGATTGAGCTCGACCGGGTCCAGCTCAATCGATTCAACACACAACAATACGTAGTTCACGCAATCTGATCGAAGCCCATGTTTTATATGGGCCGGCCTGCTGGATTAATGGATTGGGATTTGGTCCGACCAATTGGTATTTCTTTTTTTTTTATTTCGATGAAAAACATATAGTTTTGTTGATGCAGGGCCGGACAAAATGTTTCTCTTACCTTAATTTCGTTCGTTGATATTAAATTAAGTAAGTAATTCAGTACAGAGAAATTATACGTGAATTTGTGAAAATGTTAATTTATTTAATCCATTATCGAGGAATAAGTGAAGTCATACTTTATTTGATCGTAATTGTTTTTTTTTTTTAAATACTCCTCCTATTGAAATATTCCCGTAGGACTTTAAAAAAAATAAATAAAAAGACAATCGATATTGTTTTTAATCGGATCTAATTCTTTAAGAAGTAGGTAGACCTTTGGAGGACTATGTGCCGTTGATGATAAAGCAAAGAAGTTTAATTATTGGAGGACTATTTGGTCCTTTTAATTGACTTGATGAGCTAATCTTTTTGTCACATCTTGGATGGTCCATGAGCAACAACCTAATTAACTATTTGCTATCAGCTACCATTAACACTCGAGAAGCATCAAATCGTTGGAGGGAGAGAGACTAATTGAGCAAAAGGATGCTGTATATTACTTTTGATTATCTTCATCAAGATTACTCTCTATCTCTCTCTCTTGGCACTAATTTTCTATTCTCCTGATTATGTTTCGGCAAACCTATGCATACACCAAATTGTCTCCTTGATCGAATATGTGTAGTTTCGGAAGAAGAATCTCTGAAAAATTAATGATCAAATGAGAGATTTTATATAGTTTTCGATCAGTTGAGCACACCAAGAGAAAGTAAAAAAGAAGCAGCACAAAATGAATTCTTCTTTCGGTCTATTCTATTATATTCTTGTCGCTCGATTTAAAAGGAAGAGAAGCACAAACACGAGGAAATAAAAAGGAGAGTACCACTGAATTTGGAAGAGCACGAGCTGTGGGAAACATCTTCCGAGGGAGCTGCTGCTGCTGTGAGCACAAGGAGGAAGAAAGTTAGAGAGAGAAGCAACCCCATCTCGACCCAGACGTAGATTTTGGGAGGTACTTTGAGCTCACCCGATGGGGTCTCTATATAGCAATCAGGTACTCGCTCCATTGGTGGTGGGAGCCTGAGAAGTCGCTTTCATCTTCTCGAGAAGGAGTGGTAGGTGGAACTCGTAACATAACAACACGAAGTTGAGTGGCGACATGCAGTAATCGAAACCAGAAACACTTTTAGGAGAGTCCCCACGAGATTCTTCTTCACGAACAAGTTCCTTTAGGGAAGGGATCAACGAGTTGTTAACCTACACCAAGCAACAAATGAATGCCTCCATCCGTCTGCAAATGCCCTACCAAATTAGTAATTGCTCTCGCTTTCCGGTGGTCCCAACTCCACCGTCACCGAGCCATTTAGGTTGAGAAGATGCATCTTGAGAGGATGGATCCTGTTGGTATGAGGATCCAACTGGTGGTTTAGGCTTCGTATCCAGCGAGAGAGGTGTTATAGTACGTATGATAAAGGAGCATTTAAATTTATTATCATTTTTTGGCAAAACAGAAACAAGCTTCGTCACCATGCATGATAAAAGGAAGGAAGAAACGATGGAGACGTGGCCTTTAATCGTGTATCAGGAGATGAATCAACAACGAGTGGTTCAAACTGGATGATGTATTTGGCGTTGCATCATGCATCAGTGGTAAGACAAATGAGATGGAGGGCGGCCGGCCGGTCGAGCAGCGGACGTGCCTTTTGCTTCTTCTATGAACGTTGCGTGCACGAAAAGTCTCGTGAACGAGAGAGCGACATACAAGGAATGAATTAAAAGAGAGAAACAAAAAGAGGGCAATAATCGGTAGATAAAATGTATGAAAGAGCAACCACCATGTGACATGTTTGGAATTAGCTAGCGGATGCCTTTCTAAATTTGAAGATTTCCAGATGTAGGTAACCAAAGCATTAGGATTTAAATCGGTCCAAGTGTTCGTCAAATACATGGTATATTTTTTTATTATCCATCTTTCTAACTTTGTGGTTCTTAAAACCACTAAAACAAAAAAGGGCTGATGATGCCGAAGACGTTTTGTTGCATCAAGGAAGATAAATAAACGATAATTTGTTGGTCCACAAGCAATTTCGCAACATGATGATATTTTTAATTATTTCCGGTGTATAAACCGCATAATAATATGAAGTCATAATACTATGAATTTTGCAGCAAGAACAGTAATATATTTAACGACACAAGAGGTGTTGCTTACTCCTCGGCAATACTTGGCTATCGATCACTTTCTTTTGATACTTCAACTGGAAAGGAACTGGCGAATGGTACATACGGTTTTGTGCTTACTAGTAGTAGCTAAGCGATCATGATCATGGTACCCGAACGATTGAAGTTGAATGGATGTACCACCAATCGAAGGCTGAATGACAGCGAAGAGGAAAGAAAAAACAGTGTGAAGAAGATTCAACGAGATGTCAGGTCATAGGCGTCATAAAGATTATGAGTAGTTGGTAAATAGAATTAACTAATTCAATCATGAAGTTGACCGATGGTCAGACGGGATGGAAATCATTCCGTGATGTTTGAGGGGGGGAAGAAGATGGGGATAAGGATCAGAAGCCGGAGATAAGAAATTTAGATGATTGTGTTGCCATCATTTAGTTAGTTGTCACCCTCAAATAATGAAGACCGAGACTTGGATGACCTGCACGAGAATTCTTCTCTTACTTTTTTGTGTGTTAACTTTGACATCCCACGGGATCTGAAAATTGCAGCTAGTGTGACCGATCGAAGGTGCTGATGGCCGGTCCTATCAGCGTCCCTGTCTTTGGTGGATTGTTTCTACGAGTAATTTTCTTGAACAGGGTTCTTGTCGATTTGTCATGCGTCTTCGGGAAGGAAGAGAGAAGATAGAAGAGAGAAGAGAATCTTCATTCAAACCTACGAAAAGGAATCTATGCATTTCATGCAGAGAAGATATGGTTGGGCGAATGGATATGGGAATCTCTCTTCTTCAGTTTCAATCAAGATTCTTGACACTTTTATGACAGAACAATGATTTTTAACCTCTGTTATATTGAATTCTAGAAGAAGAAGAAGAAGAAAAAAAACAAAAAACAAAAGGCGAAAGTAGTTAGATTAAGTTTTGATATCCAGTTAAGTTTCATCATAAAAAAGGAAAAAGAAAAAAGAATCCAGTCCGAGTGGGTGGCAAAACATGCTAACTGGAAATCAAAGCCAGCGAGTGTCAACAAGATTTTCCAATTATTTTTTTTTGCACTTTGAGAAAAAGCTCCAACTTTTGATGATGATTTCTTTTCTTGATGAAAGATATCTGGTCCTCCTTTTCTTCGTGACAAAGTTTCATGGATGTATTTGTTTTACTTACTACAAATAGATCGAAACACAATAATAAGATACTGGAGGAGGAAGATGATCGATAGTCAAGCTGGTTAAGAGCTATAATCATATATCAAAAAAACCAAGTAGAAGATGAAGAACAAATGTAATCATATTTTTATATCTTTTCTTCTTGATATTTGCCAAAAAATCAAACAGAATCGAGATTGATTCCTAAAACTTTTTATTATTTTTTTTGCTTTGTCAAATATAATTGGATCAGACTTGACCCTTTTTGGCGTTCTTACCCTTAACACTAACTAGTTGGACTTAAAGACTTCTTCTTCTTTATGGTCTTTCCTGAGGATTATTATTATTATTTTTGCTTTTGTCAAATATAATTGGATCAGACTTTAACCCTTTTTGGTGTTTTTACCCTTAACACTAACTAGTTGGACTTGAGACTTCTTCTTCTTTATGGTCTTTCCTGAGGGAGGGAGGTCACATTCGATCTTCATTATGCAAAGCAGTACAGTCTTGTACTCCGAGAGGACATGCTTCTAAAACTGCATCAGCAGCATACCACTAGTAGCAGATCAACATCTTAGGAAAAGACTTATTAAGCAGCTGTGAGACGGATAGGCCCGATGTTCAATCATGCTGCTGGCGGCAGATTAAAAGTTCCTAAATTCAATCAGTTTCCTGGAGTCTGTTCATCGTTGTCTTTGCTCTCGTCAGCTGATATCCACATTGCAACTGCTTGATGGCTGACACATTACTTGTAATGTCTAGATGTCAACATTCAAGACAAAGTGGTGTGTTCTTATAACTCTCCTAAGGATTGCAGTCTCTTATTCTAAACAATTTCTTCTTTCCATGAAAAGACTCGTTGTTTTATCTTCTTCCCCCCTAACAGAGAAATATAAAGCAGGGAGGGAACACTTGTTAGACCATCTTCAACTTGTGATAGAAGTATCTGATTTGTGACACTGCCACATCCTACAATGGTCTGGAATTAGGTTTGAAATTTTAGCACCACGACATAAAACTCGTAGCCTATTAAATTAATACTCCAACATAATATTTTGTGATCAGTGCTTGCTTTTAACTCCTTAATTTACTGATCTTGCAAACTCAAACTGTCTAGAAATGTTGTCTATTATGGAAAGCTATGCTTGTTATATGTCAGAAGATATAACTATGACTATTATGCTCGAACGAATGGAATATCAATGTGCATCTCACAATGCTACTAAATGAGCCGATAAGTTTTCTTTAGAAATTAAAAGAGCCGATAGAAAAAAAAATAAATTAAAATTATGAGATTCATGGTCTTATTTAATTACGTAAAATATATTATAAATTTGACTGAATTATGATTATGATTATTCTGTCAATTGAAAGAAAATCTAATTATGATAGGATTCGATATGATTTTGATGTGAGAGATTCTCCTAATTATCTTTTCTAGATATTTTGTTCTCGTATGTATATATATAGAGGCAAAATCCTCTATGGATCATATAATGAT
>LVTN01000761.1:95150-109132 GCA_001649415.1 Musa itinerans
TATAAAAGAAAGAAAATATGTGTACAATATATATATATATATATATATATATATATATATATACACGCACACACACACACTTAAAGGGCCCTTTTTCTCATTTCCTATTTACATACCCTTTAGGAAACGAAGAGGAGTCGATTCGTCTGCCCCTTCTTCTCGTTGCTTGACGACGCCCATCTCCTAGGGTTTTGATCCGTGCGACCGCCCTCCGATCCTTCCGCCTCAATGCAGATCTAGGTTTCGTCGACCTAGGTGGCGACGGCGGCGGCGATGTCCGGCGGGGAGTTCGAGCTCGAGGACCACAAGGCCCTCCTCAGATCTGCCCCCGCGGCGTCCAACCTGGATCTGGAGGCCCAGGGGCCATCTTCTGGGTCGGCGGGGACGTCAGCAGGCGCCACGGGTACTCCGTCGTCAGCACGGAAGAGTGGGATCGGGGATCTTCTGCGGCACCTCGATCGGGGGCTCTCGAATCGGGGTCATAGCCGGCGGCATCTGGATCGGGGCGGGTTTCCTTTGCCGCCAGATGGAAGGTCTCACGACGCCCTCAGCGATGGGGCGCCACCGGAATGGGCGCTGCTGCTTATCGGGTGCCTCCTTGGCCTAGCTACTGGTATTTGTGTCGCTGCCTTTAACCGTGGGGTGAGGATCCGCCCTTTCGCTCGCTCCTCGTGATGTTAACATATTATTTATTTAGTTGTTGGTTCCTAACGTAATCATCAATGATAGTTTGCTTCTTTGGCATTTTCCTGTTTGCGTTTATTGGATTTAAGTATCAAAAAGCCAAATGCTTCTTGATTATATAAATTGTCAGAAATCTTTCCATCCTTAGATCTTGTTAAGCATGGAACGAGAGCAATCTTGATTGTGACGACTAGCTCAGATATGATTATACTTGTTTATAGAGGATCTGGTCAGATCTGATTGCCCTTGTTCATGGAGGATATAGTCAGATCTCATTGTACTTTTTCATAGAAGGTATTGTCAGATGTAGTTTTTCTTGTTTATAGAGAATATGACATTTGCTAGAAATCATTGCTTGGTTACGTTGAATCCAAGTAATGTTTATGTTTATCATGTCCCCCTTTTCATATTCTTTGTCAGACCTAGTAAGAATAACATATACTGTTTTCTAGCTGAGATTAGTTAAGAAAGCATTGTTTGAATTAATGAGATATCCGATTGTATGATAAAAGTTGAATCCCACTTTTAACTTTCACTTGAACTTGCAGTTGTTAAATAATTAACTAATTTTCTTTTCCATAACTTCGTCCAGAAATTTCAGGAATTTGTCTTGAAAATTAAAAAAGTCTATTTATGATATTCCATCATGTGTTCTTAGATTCCTGCAGAATCAATGTACTATAAATCCAAGTTGTTCTGAAGTTAATGAAATTGATGTTTTCTTAAATAGGTGCATGTGATACATGAATGGGCATGGGCAGGTACCCCAAATGAGGGTGCTGCTTGGCTTCGCCTACAAAGGCTGGCTGATACTTGGCATAGAATATTGCTGATTCCAGTCACAGGAGGAGTTGTTGTTGGAATGATGCATGGTCTACTTGAAATCTTTGAGCAGATAAAGCAGTCAAGATCATCGCAAAGACAAGGTGTTGACTTGCTGGCAGCAATCTTTCCAACAATAAAAGCTATCCAGGCTGCAGTTACTCTGGGCACAGGTTGTTCTTTAGGTCCTGAGGGCCCCAGTGTTGATATTGGTAAATCATGTGCAAATGGTTGTTCAGAAATGATGGAGAATAATAGGGAGAGGAGGATTGCTCTTGTTGCTGCTGGTGCAGCTGCTGGAATTGCTTCAGGTACAAATATAAAATTTTACTGGCTCTTGCATGGTGGTATATCCTTATTTTCTAAATTGACCATGTAGATGCAATAGTTGTTAGCAAATGAAATACATATTGTTGAATTGGGATAACTTGCTAAATGTGAGGACAAAATCAAAAAGAAATTTGTGAGAAATAAACTGTAATTTATTCATGTTGGTCTCCTCTAACTTTATCGAGAGTTTTGTTTTTAGATGGATGCTTGCTGGAAGGCATTCTTGGTTTTTTGTTGTTGTGTAAATCCTTATTTTCTAAATTTACCATGTAGATGCAATAGTTGTTAGCAAGTGAAATACATATTGTTGAATTGGGATAACTTGCTAAATGTGAGGACAAAATTAAAAAGAAATTTGTGTGAGAAATAAACTGTTATGTTTTCATGTTGGTCTCCTCTATCTTTATCGAGAGTTTTGTTTTTAGATGGATGCTTGCTGGAAGACATTCTTGGTTTTTGTTGTTGTCTAAAGTTTTCTTTTTTACTTAGCTACACTAATACTTTCTCACTGAAAATCTTGATTCCTCTTTCTTAGTTTTTTTTAATATTTTGTCATGTATGTCAGTTCTCAATTTATTTCTGGCATACAACGACATTTATGATAATGTAATATTTGTTATCATTTGTGGATTTTCAGGTTTCAATGCTGCTGTTGCTGGATGTTTTTTTGCCATCGAAACTGTACTGAGGCCACTTCGAGCAGAAAACTCACCTCCATTTACAACTGCTATGATAATATTGGCATCTGTTATTTCATCTACGGTGTCAAATGTTTTACTTGGGGAGAAGCCAGCCTTTATTGTGCCGGCATATGAACTAAAATCTGCTGCGGGTATATTATCTTTTCCCAGAACAGCTTGATGTTATCATTGGTAGTTATGATACCAGAACAGCTTGATGTTATATCTGAGTAACCAGATTTCACTTTATGAAAGAATATAATACGATGAACATATTGAAACAGGGATTTAAAAAAAAATTATTTCGTTAAATACCTTCATACAATAATCTGTATCCTGGTTCTTGTTCGTTTTTCTGTCTAATGTTATTGGACAAATTAACAGCAAGAAAGCAATATTATATTACTCAACCAATTCCCATTGAATTGCATAAACAGTTTTAAAACCAATCCAAATAGAACCTCAGAAATGGATGACAAATGGATCATGAGCTGGATCTAGTAATTCATCTGCTATTTCAATTAGAAGCCTCGGTGTTAAGTCTTCACTTTCCTATGGTGCTATTATATTTGCCAATGGAATGATCTTAACACATCTCTTTATCATGTGAACTTTGGGTTTTCTAGGTGGAAAACTGTATTGTTTGTGAAAATTTTTCAAACTACTTTTCAGATGGCATACAGAAAGACAATGGATTACTTGTTTACTTCTAGCAGCCTTTGTATCTCATCAGATGCTAGTAGAGGTTCAATGTTACAGCTAATTAAATGTGTTGGAATGGTCAATTTTTTTTTCTTGTTTTTTTGGTAAATAGCTCATCATCTAAATTTGGTGTGGAGACAGCCATTATTTGTTGTTAGGTATCTTGTGTAGCTTGGATTGTCACAGAATCCATAGGATGGGGATGCTTCTCTATGAGTTTTAGAAAGCTTGAGGAATCTTCTGTAGCAATGAACAGAAAATGAGATTTTTGTATATCATTTCTTTCGAAACAGAAAATTAATATTTTCTTGTCTTCTCTTTTGGGGCCCATATTTGTCTACATTTAATTTGTAGATGACATTTGTTTGACAAATATTAAATAATATATATTAACAGTTTCTCTATTACAGCGGCAACAAAGATCAGTGCTTGTTTCATAACAAGCTAATTGCATTAGTTTATGGCCTTGCTTCTCAAATATTTACAGTTTCACAATTTCTCACATGCAGAATTGCCTTTGTACCTTATCCTGGGCATGCTTTGTGGGGCTGTAAGTGTGGTTTTCACTCGGTTGGTAGTTTGGTTCACGAAGTCTTTTGAGTTTCTAAAGGACAAATTTGCCCTACCAGCTGTTATATTGCCTGCTTTAGGTGGTTTAGGAGCAGGCTTAATAGCTCTCAAGTATCCTGGAATTCTATATTGGGGTTTCACCAATGTTGAAGAAATCTTACACACAGGAAAAAGTGCATCAGCACCAGGAATATGGCTGTTAACTCAACTAGTAGGTGCAAAAGTAGTAGCAACTGCTCTTTGCAAGGGTTCTGGTCTTGTAGGTGGTCTTTATGCTCCTAGCTTGATGATCGGTGCTGCTCTTGGTGCTGTTTTTGGAGGTTCAGCTGCGGAATTTATCAATTCAGCAATTCCAGGCAATGGTGCAGTTGCTCAGCCCCAGGCTTATGCACTAGTAAGATTTTTTCAGCTGGTTAGGAAACTTAAAGAAGATCATCTTTCGTGCAAATAATTTTGAATTTTCTATCATACAGGTGGGAATGGCTGCTACACTAGCTTCAGTTTGTTCAGTTCCATTAACCTCAGTACTGCTGCTCTTTGAGCTAACAAAGGACTACAGGATATTGCTTCCGCTTATGGTAAATAAGCAGAATTTGTTCTTACAGTAGATATTAGTAGTCCATTTTTATTGTCTTGGCAAGATTTTTCATCCATTTCCTGACAAATAACTCCCATGCTTTTCTAGAATTGTCTATCTTCTAATATTTCTTCTTATCCATTTTTCCCCTTAGGACATAATATGTTATATTCAATAGTTACATCAAGTGAATTGTCTCTAGTAAATTGTTTTTGTTACAGAGTAGGCAATGTGCATTGGTGGGATAAGCCTTTCCTGCATATTGTTTAGGACGATAGTCAATACTATCAATTCTCTGGGCTTAGCTTCTGGCTATCTGCATATTGTTTAGGATAAGCCTTTCATGTCCAATATTGGAATGCCTACTTCTCTGGGCTTAGCTTCTGGCTGTTTGCCAATTTTAGATTTCAGATCAAAAACCAGAACTAACATCAATACTTCAATTAGTTCTTGCCATCTAGGTGCTTGGTGCTTTGGGTGATTCTCTTTTTTTACCCTTCCACTGATGAAAATGTTTCAAAACCATATTTGGAATTACATGCCTTATGAAACTAATATTAATTGTACTCGTAGATTTAGTGTTAGATAAAATCCTGTTTTAAAGTGACCTAGTATTGGACATGATAAGGTTCTTCAGTAGGCAAGGGCTAGCGGTGGATCAAAATAGAGGACACATCATACTGTGGAGCCACCATTGGGCTTGACCTCACGTGCATTATGTTATGTTAGGCCTTAACGAGAACGTTAAGCCCTTGTGAGGGAAAGTGTAACATTTTGGTTTAGTCCCATACCGGAAGTGGCTAAGGATATGGATTGACTTATAAGGCACTTACTACTATTAATTTGGGTTTAAGCATTTTGGGCCAGTTGATTAGGCTCAAAGAAGTTAATAAACCCCAAATAGTGTTGTTCTCATGTTCAGCCACAAAACCATGACTTATGAGGGGTTTTAGGTTGACATCTAAATGCATGCAGTAGTATGGGAAGTATGATTTTTGGAATATTTTACTTCGAAGTGTAAACCTGGAAATCCTCGAAACCCCCCGTCATTTTCTGCTCATTCTTTCCCTTTCTCTTTTTATCACTCCCTTGCTGCTGTAAGTGTGAAATTTCTATTCTTCATTTGATTTCAAGGTCTAGCATCGGACTACTTATTTCTAAATTTAAAAAAGATAAGTGGTTTTTGAACATGTTTTTACTGTGGCTTCTTTCTCCTTTCTGCATATTATTACTTTTGTTCTAATGCCTTTATGCATACTTTTATGTCATCTGATGCCCTATCTCTTGGGAATGCATCCATTTTAACATTGGTCTTCACACGTCAATAGTTAGTAATATTCTTTTATGTCTCCATATAAACTTTTATCATTTGCAAAGTCAATCCTAAACATAGAGGCACAAGAATCTGTTGATATGCAAGTATGGAAGTACATAAAACACTTACAATAAATTGTTTAAAAGTTTCTTGTGGTGTTAAATGTTATTACTTACATTGGCAAATTAATTGGTGTCGAGACTATACTGTGTTGCGTTGAAATAAGTTGTGTCATGCTATACTGACACGACATGGCCAGATAAAGTCAGTTGGCATAGGAGGTGTGTCAACTAGCATAACATCATGTATATCATACTAGAAAGGTGTTGGCACCCTCCCATGCTGTAGACCAACAATTCTTGTTCTAGAGTACTCCAAGCCTGTTTGTTAATTTGAGTTTGGGAATCTCTTTTGGTTGTTAATTGACTCCTTAACCTATCCATAATGTTGTTTCTCCAATGTAGTATAAACAGACTTGTTATGAATCGCAGCAGCCTTTGAAATTCAAGTTATGCAATCAATAAGTCATACATGAGTTCGCTATTTTCCCACTAATGATTATGGTTACAACACTCTTTTGTTTTTTTAATGTTTAATAAAGTTAACATCCTAACATAATGTTCAATTATATATTTTCTCTTTGAATATGATATGATACCTTAATTTTTCCCTGTTCTACCTGCTATATGCAGAAAAAGAAAACATATATCATTCTTTTGGATATATTATCTCAAAATCATTGTTAATAGGGTGCAGTTGGTTTAGCTATATGGGTTCCTTCTGTCGCAAACCAGCCAAAGGACAGTGATTTAACGGAGACAAGGTCCCCCAGGCGTGGTTATTCTTCTTTATCAACCACTGAAGAGAAAAATAGTGTCTGGAGGCAATCTGATGGAGGAGATGGTCTTGAACTTTCTCATCTAGAAACTGACATTCACAGCTTTGGAACTATTAATGAGGAAGTGCTTCTGGATGACCTTAAGGTCTGATTTTCTCTTTAATGGTAGTTGCTGTTTTTCTTTTTAATTGGCTAATGCATAGTTTAGTCAGCTGAAAATTGTGCACTCTCTTGTCGGGCCTCATTTTAATTCGTAGCTCCTATTTTCTTCAGGTTTCTCTAGCCATGTCAAAGAATTATGTTAAAGTTTATCGAACCACTATACTAAAGGAGGCCATCAAGCTTATGCATGATAACCAACAAACTTGTGTTCTTATTGTTGATCATGAAGACTTTCTTGAGGGAATTCTTACACTTGGTGATATTCAGCGGAAAGGATTTGAAACAGGCGGAGAGGTTCCTGATACACCCAAGGGGGATTCAACAATCTCAGATGTAATGCACTTTGAATGTTCTTGTGCTTTTACCTTTGGTCAACATATGGATAAACACCCACAGAAAGGTCCATCATGAAAATGATTAAGATTTTGATTAACAGTTAATGTGCTATTTACACAAGTAGTTGTAGTTTCATGCATATTCGTTTATAAGTGTTAATGCTATAATAAACATCTTTATACTATCAGTTGGACCATAATTCCCTTTTCTTTCAATAAAGTTATACAATTTCATTTTGCAGGTAAACATTTATACTATTTCATCCTGCCTTACTCGAGGGCTTCAGTATCGGAGTAGAGAAAGTGGATTGCTAACCTGCTTCCCTGACACAGATTTGACAACTGCAAAGCAGCTTATGGAAGCCAAAGGAATCAAGCAGCTGCCAGTAGTCAAGCGTGGTGGGGGCCGCAGAAATGACCGGAAACGCAGACTTATCGGTCTTCTTTATTATGATTCAATTGGACATTGTCTTCGGTTAGTTTCTTGCTCTTGTTTCTTTGTTTTGCATCAGATAGTGTTCTTGCTTCTAGTTAACTAAGACAATTTTGAGGTGCTTGCTAAGAACTAACTAGAGGAAGTGAAGAAGTGAATGAGCTTAGAAACATTCCCCAAAATTGCTTGTATGTCAATCATCTAAGTAACAAACAGATAGAAATGCTACAGAAAGAAATTTCTACAAAAAGGGCCTATTGCATCCCAAGAAATGCAGTGGCATATGCCTAGCAGTAGCACATGTAAACAGCAATCCAGGTAGGAAAAAAAAAATCTTAATTATGTTTTCTTGTTTTAGCAGTGACAAAAGAGTGCTTATATTATACATGTCATCCATATCACCATGTTCATCCTCCTAGCCAGGTACCAACCTATCAAGAGAACTACTATAGGGAGCCATACAGACCTCTTTGTTTCTTAGTTTCAGTCACTCTTGTTGAAGTTTGATTGAGAATGCCTAATTATGCAATTTATTTAGCTGTTCAGGACAGGAAAATCAGTTTTACAATTAGTGTTAGGAAAAGGATGCTGAACGCCCATCATACACCCTTCCATCTCCAACATAAAGATCCACAATCAAAAGAGAATATTTATATATCTTTGTATTGACAATGACAAATGATTTTAGGAGTGCAGTTGTTGTTGATCGGTCCAACAGCTTGTACAGAGCACTCGAGTCTAAGGCTCTCAGCAGCAAACACAATGCAAAATATTTATGCTCATTGGTATCTTCTTGTAAATCCCTTCGACATACCTATATGGAACTACAGGGGCATCATATATCTCGTACTCAAAGCTAAATTTGCAGAAATAGGCTATTATTGTGAAAATCTAACACCAGAATAGAAAGAAAAAAATAAGGGCAGGACATGTTTACAGTCCGAATGTTTGTTTATAATGGGATCCTCTCTATAGTAGAGCATTTGGAGTTTTTGCCAACCTGTTCGTTTTCCAATTATAAAAGAAGAGGATTAATCAATCATCCTCACAAAGTCAGTAATATATTTGGATTTTCTACTCTTTTTTCTAATTGTATAGTTGTCACTTTATTTGACAGTTTTTCTATTTAATCTACAATGTTGTTTGAGTCTTTAGTTTATAATCTCATGCAAGGATTGAAATTTCATACCGTACTGAAATTTTGAGACTTATTCGGTATGGTACGGTACTGTATACCGAGCGGTATATTTCGGTAAATCGCTTGGTATATATATATATATATATATATATGTAAACCGCTTAGTACAATCGCCCCTCTTCTCGGGCGGCATCACAGATAAAAAAAAAAATTGCGACGTCGCTTGAGAAGAGAAGAAGCAAAAAAAAAAAAAAAATCTTCGCCTCTCTCCACTTCGCGATGCCAATGCCTCTTCTCCCGCGCGTCGATGAGAAGTCGTCGACAGACGAGGAGGAGAGCTGCGATATCCAGGTTCTCCCTTTTTTTCCTATTTCTTTCTTCCCCTTCTCCTTCTTTCTTCTCCCTCAGTCACTGTCGACGATAGTGCGTCAATCGATGACGATAACGCCTTAATCGATGGTTCCGCTCGGTAGCGGGCGGTCCGTGTACTGCTCTGCTGACGGACCGGTATGTACCGCTCGGTACGACGGTATCATTCGGTATTGCAGACCTTGGTCTCATGTAATTATGATATAAGTTAGACAGGTTGTTTAGTTTTTAAGGGTTGTTAATGGAGTTCTATTGTTTATATTGGTGCAACTTCTGAAGGTGATTAGATTACCATGAAGGTAAGGTCTTCTACAAGATTTCTTAGTAGCTATATATAAGGATGTATTCTTAAGAGTGCATGTTTGGATGTTATCTCTTCTTTTATGCAGTAAGTTAGTTCAGATTTGCAACTTAATTCTTAAAGTGATAGTTTCAATCTTTTCTGCTTAAATTTGAGAAAGTCCTAATATGAGGTCCTATTGTATCACTATCATGATTTACAATGATAAATACTTCTATGTAGAAGGTAACGGTCAGCAGATCCCAATTTTCTTTATTAACAATTTAGTGATATTGTATCTAGTAAATTGTCATTAGATGTATTGCTGTATCTCTTTGTCGCATATAGAACCTCTGAAGTGTGTGTGTGTGTGTGTATATATATTATGCTACTAATTGAGCTCTGCCTGTCATTATTGTGTGTGCTTCTGTAGGAGCACACATGCAAGAAGGAAGTTTGAGCTTTGATGCAAATGATTAAAATATCTTCTGTTTCATCTAATTATCATTCAGATAAAAAGTTATTCTATGTATCAATTCTTACATCTCCTACAACTGGTGGAGTAACAGCCAGTTTTGGTATGTTGGGGGATATCATTATTGCTGAACCTAACGCCTACATTGCATTTGCGGGTAAAAGAGTAATTGAACAAACATTATATAAGATAATACCTTATGGTTTTTGATAGCTCTTAGCTGACATCAAATGAAGGAGATTCCTTTACAAGGATAATGAAGAAGGCTTGATTGAATACTGGGGTGTGGCTCCTGAAGGCTAAGAAACTGGTTTACATAGTGTAACTGTTGAACGAAAACCATATTTTTATATAGGAGCTTTCCTCGTTCCTTTTATCGAGCATAATGATGCGAATTGGGCTTTAGTGAGTTCTAATATGCAGCACCAATTAGTTCTGTTTGCTCAGTCTGAGGGGTACATTGTTGGAACTGGACTGGAATGCCAAACGGCTCTAGATTCGGGGGTTTCCGCTATGGCCGAACATGAGGGAAAGATCATGTATACTGACCCTCACAAGATCATTTTATCAAGTAATGGGGACACTACTATAAGTATAAGTATTCCATTAGTTATCATATACATATACATATACATATACATATACATATACATATACATATACATATACATATACATATACATATACATATACATATACATATACATATACATATACATATACATATACATATACATATACATATACATATACATATACATATATATATACATATACATACATATATCTGTTGTCTTCTCAATCTTTTGGTACATCAAGTGACAATTCCTTTCCGTTCTCAAATACTACCAATTTGGTCTGTTGCTAGTGATCATCTGTTTTAATTTCATTTTAGTTAGATGGCTGCAGATTTTGCTCAAATATATCTGATTATCGTTTACTTGATTGGGTATGCCTTCCTTAACCTGTACACTGATCTATATATACTCTTTTATAGTTTGATTATCAGTATAGTGTTGCATGTCATAGCTAAACACAAGACTTCCAGTAAGCTTCACCGTAGCTCTACAATGCCCATCCTATTCAAATATTGCTTATGAATAAGGAAATTAATTTCTCAGATACCTTCCACATTAAGTCTAGGCTATTTCTGGGTGCTTACTAGAATCTATTATCACATTAACAACTCTTTTTCATGCTGCAACAAAGTCCTAGACATTTTTTGCTTCGTGATGCTTTACATAAAGTCATGAACATCTTTGACATAAATTATAAGCCTAATTTCCGTGTGTTTGCCTTGATGTATTATAGTCTATAAAACCCTCGTGTGTGTGGGAATTATTGGTTTCTCAGATTGTATTCTATAAGCATTATGATTACTTCTATCTCATGACTTTGCGTTTATTATTCTGACTTTGAAACGTGCCCTTGATGCACAGAGAGGAGGTTGACCGTTGGAGGACAATCGACCAGCAGAGGAAAGATTTTCAGGAAAGCGCCATGAATGGGCATTGATATTGATATTTATGCAGCATATCAGGTGGTGAATTAGAATGCCTCAACATCAGTAGGGCACAATTATTAGTCATGTTGATACTTAGTACAGCTGAACGACAATCTCCATAATTCATCGTTCCCTTTCTCTAAGGCAGTTCTATTTTTCACGGGGCCTGCTGCCTTTTGTCTTCAAACAAAATGCTAACTGCATACATGAAACATAACGACTGCCAGATCAGCTTGTGCTACAAATGGGTTTTCTGGTTAGATGGACAAAGTTTTGTAAGATTTACCTCCGATGTTGTAAGTAGAGGAACCCCTGTATAGGCCAATGTCAGTTGTCTATGCTTTCCATGATATTGTTCTCCAAATGTAATCTTCTTTTATAGATTAACTTAAGCCAAAAGACGACGTGGTGGTTCGAAGTGCTTTATGAATCGTTGGTGCCTGTGAATCAATTCTATATGAGCTCTTGTATAAGTTGGAAGTCTGCGATGTTGTATTATTTATTATAACCTTGAGAAATGTTAGTTTTTTTTGCAGCTGTGTTAAACCCAGCTACAAAACCATGTGTTTGCTGTTAACCTCAGTGGGTTGCTTGTAAGTGCTGGGTAATAAGCTCTTGAAGAAAGATGGATATTCTTGAAGCACTTCATGGAATGTGAAAAAGGAAGAAAAAAAAGAAAGTAAAGCCTTATATCCTTGTTGCCTTTTCGTTTTTCTACTTCCTTTGGTTTTAGACCTGGCACTGATAGTAATATAAAAATTTAAAACCTCGGCTTGGATTTCACGTATATGCCTTTTTGTCCTTTCCTAGGCACTGCAGTTTGGTCGACTACAAGAATCTTCTATTTCTGTAAAACATAATATTTCTGCAACCGTGCGCACAAACAGACTTTTACTAGAAAAGCTAGATAGTATCACTTCTCTGAGCCTTGCATTGTTTCCGTGTAAGCCCACCGCTCCAATGAAACTGTTGGGTTAAGAGCTTTGCTTCATATCGACGACACAAACACCGACCAAAATACAGATGCATACACTGCGAAAGCCCTCCAACAAGTCAAACTGATCTCTGACTGGTAGCATTTGACGTTGGTGTGTTCACTGCTTGAGATGTTGCTAGTCGGCGTGCTATCTTGCATACAGAGATGCCTTTGGGCAAATATTAAATCCATAAAGAATCTGATCAAAACAGAATAATTGGTGCATATGCAGATTCAACATGATGACATATGACAGGAACATGCTCACCGCCGAAATGCATTGCTCTCATGGGCTGCTGAGCTTCCCTGCGAGTAGTAAGCACGACGACGGACACTCTCTTCTATCGTAGCACTCCCTCCCTTTTCAGCTCCATATATGCTATTTTGGGCAGCAACCAAAAAATTCTTGCCTCTTGAAAAGCTTGCCCTCATTGCTTCTTGGGCATCAGCCTCCGTTGCTCTCTTCAACCGCTTCATCCTTTGCTCCTCGTGGAGTTCTGCATCCAGTTGCATCTCTCTTAGCCGAGCTGCTCTCTCTTCCTCCGACATCTTTGGTACACCCCGACGACGGTTATAGCCAGGCTGTTCTCTTTGCCTGTTGGTTTCCCTGTTCTTGTCTTCCATGCCAAGCTCAGAATCAGTATGATGTTGTTCAGATGCAGAATAATTAGACCTTGTACCATCTTCCTCGTGAGTGTATCTCGAATATGAATGGCCTCTGGATGAGTGCTTCTCATTCTTTGAGTGGATATGTTGCTGACGCTCTAATATTGTATGATGATACTTCCCCTCTTCCTCACACTCACCTGCCCTGGTTGAATATGAAGAAGCCTTCAGAGAATGCTTGGAACTTCTGTGCTGGTAATGTTCATATGTCGGGCAATCACTCTTTTTTTTCCCTTCTGCACCTTCTTTAGCATCTTCAGAATCTGAATGATCTCTTGATGAATGTTTGCGATGCTTCGACCTACCTTCTTGCCGTACAGATGTTTGACGCTCTCTTGTCTTCTCTTCCTGATTATCACTTGTGTATTCTGAATCAGAATAACGTCTCAATGAGCGTTTATCATCCTTTGACCTACTGTGGTGATGATCCTTATGCCTTTTCTTTTCTTTCTTATCTTGCTTCATCTTTTTCTCATCTTCTACCTGTAAAATTGAAAAGATTAGTGATTCAATTGAAGATGTGGTATGCTTATAATTCGAACAACAATTCTTCGTTTGTATTCTTAAGCCACATAATCATTTGAGAGACACAGGAAAGAAAAAATAATTTTTAATAGTAAGAAACTTTATAAAATATTGATTCTCTGACTCGGGGGGTTCAGTTTGCTGACAGCCTGATACGGAAACAAAGAACAGTGATTCATGAAAAAAGTTAATCTATCAAATAATGGCATGGAACTAAAAGGATGAAAGGGTTTTTGGCCACAACTTGCCATCATTTGAGCAAACTGTGGTGATTTTGGCAAACGCATTAGCACAAAACCAAGCACAGGAAGGTGTAATTTAATAAAAGAGTCCAACAAAATTTTGAGATCTGATAATTGTAACTATGCAGATTATTTAGAGAAGAAACATGTTTATGGACATTCTAGCATCCATAAAAGGAAAACAGACAAAACCACTTACAGATTTCTTAATCATTGCCATCTTTATGGGATTATTCTTTATTCGAGCAAGTGCTTCCTGCTCACGCTGACGGATAAGGAGCAAAGGGTCAGAGTGAAGTTTCCTCCAAGTATCATTTGCAGACTGAGGCTTATCCTCAAATAGAGCTCCAGGAACAGCA
>LVTN01000761.1:120948-137883 GCA_001649415.1 Musa itinerans
CTACCAGTCAGAGATCAGTTTGACTTGTTGGAGGGCTTTCGCAGTGTATGCATCTGTATTTTGGTCGGTGTTTGTGTCGTCGCTATGAAGCAAAGCTCTTAAACCAACAGTTCATTGGAGCGGTGGGCTCAAGGAAACAATGCAAGGCTCAGAGTAGTGATACTATCTAGCTTTTCTAGTAAAAGTCTGTTTGTGCGCACGGTTGCTTTCTTAGATGACCTTTTCTCACAAATACATACTGACTTTGCAGAGTACTAAGAATCCATTTTATGTGATTGTATCTTCATAACCCATTACCTATCTGATTCACATCACTGCTGTATCATCATCACTATGGTCTCAGAGTTGTTTTCCTCAAATTGCAAACAGAAAAATTAATTACTTTTAATTTAATTAAAATATTATGTTTTACAGAAATAGAAGATTCTTGTAGTCGATCAAACTGCAGTGACTAGGAAAGGACAAAAGATATCCGTGAAATCCCAGCCGAGGTTTTTAATTTTTATGTTACTATCGGTGCCAGGTCTAAAACCAAAGGAAGTAGAAAAACGAAAAAGCAACAAGGATATAAGGCTTGACTTTCTTTTTTTTCTTCCTTTTTCACATTCCATGAAGTGCTTCAAGAATATCCATCTTTCTTCAAGAGCTTATTACCCAGCACTTACGAGCAACCCACTGAGGTTAACAGCAAACACTGAGGTCAAGGTAGTTAGGCATGAGGAAGGAGGGAGCGGTGGGGAGGTACAAAAGGGCGACAGCGCCGCTGGACGAGACAGCCAGGGCGTGGCTTTGGGATTCGGCAGGAGGAGAGCCGGCCGAGGAGTCCCCCGACTCGGCAGCCGAGCTGGCCGACCTCGTTGACTCGTTCTATGACGTCAAGGAGGATCCGAAAGCGAGGGATGGCCGAAAGCGACGATCAAATAGGAGTAGGTTGCGGTCGTGGGGGGAGGAGGGGCTCCGGGGCGGAGACTGGTGGCGCTCGCTCGAGGCCGTGCTGGCCGAGTCGAAGGGAGACTCGATGGCGGGTCGGATTCGAGCAACGGCGGAAGGGGCCTTCGAGGTGGTCGGGTCTACGAAGGGGGCTAAAAGAAGGGTCGTCAGTTTGCTCCGAAAGAAAGGGTTGGATGCTGGTGAGTCTCTTTGGGATTATTAGGTTGATATTATTGATGAGGGTAATAATAGCAATGGGACACGAACTAACGTCAGCTAATCCCGGGTGACGTCTCCCGCCTCGATTTGACCTAAAAGTGCTTGGCCCATGCAGACCAGAACGCCGACCGAGGCACGTCAACATCCTGCAGGAGCCAAGTCCTTTACGCAACGCCAATGCCGGTGTCAGACGTTACCAGAAGTACGATTCCGCTCCTTACAAGCGGGCACATCAGGCAACGGTAAACTTCCCTATAAAGACCCTCGCGCTTGGTGGGGAGAAAGGGGGAGGGAGAAAAGCCTAGATCAAATAAGAAAAAACCCCCTCAGACTATTCACTGACTTGATCGTCGGAGGGGTCGGGCCGAGCTCTCCTGACCCGACCTGTGTGCAAGAAAGGAAACGGAGCGCTTCCTCCCGAACGCCCAGGCGAGGAGTCCCTTCCCGGAGAAAACGGCGAGCCTCGACACGATCCGACCAACGCAGCCGGCTATCTCAGCCGTTTCCATCGACAAAGCGGACATGACACCGAGGAGTGCTGCGAATTGAAGTGGCAGATCGAGGAGCTCATTCGCAGAGGACACCTCGGTTGGTACCTCCGACAAGATAAAGAGCTCTCACCACGCCCAGAGGGCCCCGTTGAGCGCCAGATTGACGTGATAACAGGCGGCCCAGCATCTGGAGGCAATAGTATGTCTGGACTAAAGGCATACGCCCGCTCCACCGATGCCGAGGCCCCCAGACGCGGCCCCGAGCCCGAGGTCACATTCCCTCATGACAGGGCCTAGCGATCCAAGCACGACGATGCAGTCGTACTAGCGGCCAGGATCACCAATGCCCGAGTGAGGAGGATCATAATTGACACAGGGAGCTCGACCGACGTGCTCTATTTCGATGCTTTTCGGAAACTTGGGCTTGCTAGAGATGCCTTGGAGCCGATGTGCTCGGCGCTCACCGGGTTCACCGGCGACTCGATCTCTCCGTTAGGAGCGATCACCTTGCCCCTAACCTTGGGAGTCCCGCCAAGGTTGAAGACGGTGATGTCAACCTTCTTAGTGGTTGACCTCCCCACTGCATACAATGTAATTCTTGATTGCCCGACCCTCAACAGGATCAAGGCCGTGATCTCCACTTACCACCAAGCAGTGAAGTTCCCGACCCGCACCAGGGTCGGGGAAATCTGGGGAAGCCTCCGTGAATCTAGGTGTTGCTACTTGACGACAGTTTCATTGCACAAAAGGACAAGTGCTGAACAACCCCTGAGGGATCCCCGGGAAACAAAGAGACCGACCCAACATCCCGAGTCGACGGAGTCCACTAGTGACTTACCCCTACTGGAGGGTCGGCCAGACCGGACGGTCAAGATCGGGTCAGAACTTCACGAGCAAGAACGGAGGCAGCTTGTCAACTTCCTACAGGAGAACGCCGACGTCTTCATCCCTAGCCGACGAAATCCACTAGCAACTTACCCCTACTGGAGGGTCGGCCAGACCGGACGGTCAAGATCGGGTCAGAACTCCACGAGCAAGAACGGAGGCAGCTTGTCAACTTCCTACAGGAGAATGCCGACGTCTTCGCCTGATCGCCTGCTGACATGACTTCTTGATTGAAAAGTTGGAATGTGCTTTATGCATTTCTTAAAACTAGCCATCTTATATGTTGGTATATTAATGTTTAATGTTGTCATCTTGTTTCTCAATTTAACTGCTTGTATGTTGTACCGTCGTTACATCTTTTTATCAATACTTTTTGGTTTTCATTATGCACCTTCCTCATTGTTCTTATGATGTAATATAACATGTGATAAGTTCTTAATGTATGTCAGGCTGCTGTTCCTGGAGCTCTACTTGGGGATAAGCCTCAGTCTGCAAATGATACTTGGAGGAAACTTCACTCTGACCCTTTGCTCCTTATCCGTCAGCGTGAGCAGAAAGCACTTGCTCGAATAAAATATTGTTAAGTCTCCATATGTTTAAATATCTCATTCCGGATTATGATATTTCTTTGATGCAACCTTCTATAAAGTTATTGTTCAAGTACATGACTATATTCTGAAGCCCTGTTCAAGATGTAAAAAATTGGACGTTCAATTGATACCTAACAACATCGCCATCACGCAATACGCCATATCTTTATACTCAATTATGATGATTCACAAAAATGAAAATCATGATAAAAGTACATAATAATCCTAAAAGAATTGTACCTTGGAGGAATTAACCTCGGATGTTGAGATAGTGGAAGTCGCCGCTGGTGGTGCTTGAAGAGCCTTGAACCCATCTGAGCTCCCCTTTCCCACCGCCAATCCTGACTCGTAGAGAAAATCCAACCTTTCTTGCCTCCTAATCAGATCAATCCCAGATAATAGCACAACGTCAGGAAAGCATGACGCTAAGAAAAAAATCAACGAAACATATTTTTTTCCTCAAACAATCAAGAAACTTGGGGCTTACAGGACGAGGCCGGCCTGTTCCTGGAGGAGGCGGAACTCGGACTTCTCGCGCTCGTCCTGGATCTGCTTGCGGAGCTCCTCGAGCTTGCGCTGCTCGGCCTCATGCTTTTGCTCCGCCTTCCACACGTTCTCGATGTTCCGGAGGCTCCCGGTGTGCCATCCCTTCTTGTTCAGAAATTTCAACGCCATCTCGTCCTCCAAGAACCCCTCGCGATCTCCTCTTGTTCGATCTTTTTCTTGCCCTTCTTGATCTCTCCTTCCCTTTTGTCTTCGATTTGGGAGAAACTAAAAGAATAGGGGAAGAGGATAATTGGGATTATGACGTATATATACAAATGAATTGGGTGGGCCACTCATTGTTTCTATATTTTTATAAAACAAACGATCAAAATATTTATCTTTTAAAAAATAGTTTCCCACTTAAATTTGATTCAATATTATAGTATTTTTAAATAAAGTTGGATTATATATATTTTTTAACTGAACCAAAAATACTATAGCTAAATAATATGGATATTTTACCTTAAAAAAACTTTTATTGTTGAATTTTTATCCGATGACACCCCCTAATTGGTTTTTATGATGAAAATATCCTCAGTCAAATACATAAATAACATCGATAATCCGATCATAAATTTGCTTTTTGAGATTAATCGATCCAGTCTGGTTTTTACTAAACCAAACTGGGCTGGACCGATCATCTTTATGGGTATTTTTGATAAAATATGATGACCCAAGTATAAATTATTAATTAGGGAGGCTTTATGAGAGAAAAGCCAATAGAAAGGACATTTTACTGTAAAACCTAAATAATATCTAATATCTTTATTATCATTCCTTTCCTAATAAATTATTATAATTTTTTTTCAAAAAATATATAGACTTAAATTTAAAATAAAATGAAAAAAAATCTGGATTTTTATTATAATTTATTTTGAAATACGGTGAGACCTTAATAATTTTCATCTAAAATCGTTCAAATTCTCATATTAATAATTTTATAACACCTTCAGACTTATAGTAAAGTATATATTTATTTGAATTAAAATTGAGTTATAATATTTTTTATTAGAAGTTATTTAGTTTTGATTCTGTGACAAAAAAATTATAAATCTATTCATGAATATCCTAACTAAGATTTTAGGATTATTATGATAAATAAAAAATTCTCCTAATTACATCCGAGTTTGACACATAAACAAAGAAATTTTGAGGGTCAATTCTCTCTTCAAGTTGGGTAACTTGCTCTTTAAGTTCATGTATAATGTTAAGCAAATAAGATTCACAGCACCAAACCTTAAAGCCCTTACAAAACTAAGATGAACCAACTAAAACAAACAAAAGGCTAAGAACACCAAGTGAAAGCCCTTTCTTCCATTTCTCTTCGTCTTCTCTACAAACGTACAGAGTTACATCGTTTCAGGTGGAAGATGTTCTTGTATTTCATTAAAGAGATTAGCATCGAACACTAAATTCCGCACTGTCTCTGCATGCCCCTTTGTGCCATGGCAACCGGCATCTCCCTGCACCCAGCAGCATCTACCCTACACAGCTTCCCACCACCAACACGAGACCCCTGCCGCCTCTCCCGCGACCCAAACGGCACCCTTCTCTGCGAGCACACCGCCGGCGGTCCTCCCGTAGGAGCTGAACCATTTTGCTCGCACATACTCCCTCCGCCTCCACGGCGGCACGTGCATGCCCGCGCCTCTGATGGACTCCGCTGCGGCGGCGCACATCAGCTTCACGACGCGCTCAAGCAAGTCTCGGCTGCCGACGAACACCGCCGGAAGGACGCGGAGGAGCATCACGTAGTCGGTGGTCGGCCTGGCGATCTCGAATTCTGCGGCAAGATTGATGTCGACGATGTAGCGGGCGCCGCCCCTGGCGATCACGTCGATGTACTCGTGGTAGCCGCCAGGGACTCTGTCAGCTCTCTCCCATGAGGACTTGCAGAGTCCTGAAAGAAGAAGACTTCAATTAGTCTAAGAGATGATATTATGGGAGAAACAAGTTTGCTTGCTTAACATAATAACGAACAGATGATAGAATCCTTTTCTCTAGTATTTTCACGACAAATTCTTGTAGGAATTCACGTCAAATGTACATCTCCAAGGATTTCTTGATCGTTGCTTTGGCCGGATACAAACAATGGACACTAGGCCTTGATCATCAATGTCTATGCAATAATATCAACCTAATAATCCCAAAGAGACTCACCAGCATCCAACCCTTTCTTTCGGAGCAAACTGACGACCCTTCTTTTAGCCCCCTTCGTAGACCCGACCACCTCGAAGGCCCCTTCCGCCGTTGCTCGAATCCGACCCGCCATCGAGTCTCCCTCCGACTCGGCCAGCACGGCCTCGAGCGAGCGCTACCAGTCTCCGCCCCGGAGCCCCTCCTCCCTCCACGACCGCAACCTACTCCCATCTGATCGTCGCTTTCGGCCATTCATCGCTTCCGGATCCTCCTCGACGTCATAGAACGAGTCAACGAGGTCGGCCAGCTCGGCTGCCGAGTCGGGGGACTCCTCGGCCGGCTCGCCTCCTGCCGAATCCCAAAGCCGCGCCCTGGCTGTCTCGTCCAGCGGCGCTGTCGCCCTTTTGTACCTCCCCACCGCTCCCTCCTTCCTCATGCCTAACTACCTTGACCTCAGTGTTTGCTGTTAACCTCAGTGGGTTGCTCGTAAGTGCTGGGTAATAAGCTCTTGAAGAAAGATGGATATTCTTGAAGAAGAAAAATCCCTTAAATCAATTTAGTATAAAAGTTCATGATTCATTTATTAACCAGCTATCAGAATGGTATTCATTATTAAACGTAACTTAACGTACTCAAAATCGTTGAAAAAAGCTTTTATTTCTAATAATGCTTATTTGAATTTTTTTTCCCTAGTATTGATTATTAGGTTTAACTAGCAATGATGAAACAATCAACAAATATCCTGTGCTTCAGGACTTTTTTGCTAGGAACTGTCTGACTAGGCAATTAAAGATGCTTTAAGAAAGCATGTAAGGCATTTCATTGCTTTAGAAACAATAACGTGTAAATAGTAATAGAGCAAAAAGATGATAAACCAGAGGGATAGAAACCAATAAATATTCTTAAGTCTCCATATGATTAAATTTATTTTTGTCTCCACTCTCCACACTTGTAAAAAATATTGTTAAGTCTCCATATGCTTAAATATCTCATTCGGGATTGTGATATTTTTTTGATGCAACCTTTTATAAAATTATTGTTTAAGTACATGACTGTTTTCTGAAGCCCTGTTCAAAATGTAAAAAATTGGACGTTCAATTGATACCTAACAACATCGCCATCACGCAATACGCCATATCTTTATACTCAATCATTATGATTCACAAAAATGAAAATCATGATAAAAGTACATAATAATCCTAAAAGAATTGTACCTTGGAGGAATTAACCTCGGATGTTGAGATAGTGGAAGTCGCCGCTGGTGGTGCTTGAAGAGCCTTGAACCCATCTGAGCTCCCCTTTCCCACCGCCAATCCTGACTCGTAGAGAAAATCCAACCTTTCTTGCCTCCTAATCAGATCAATCCCAAATAATAGCACAACGTCAGGAAAGCATGACGCTAAGAAAAAAATCAACGAAACATATTTTTTTCCTCAAACAATCAAGAAACTTGGGGCTTACAGGACGAGGCCGGCCTGTTCCTGGAGGAGGCGGAACTCGGACTTCTCGCACTCGTCCTGGATCTGCTTGCGGAGCTCCTCGAGCTTGCGTTGCTCGGCCTCATGCTTCTGCTCCGCCTTCCACACGTTCTCGATGTTCCGGAGGCTACCAGTGTGCCATCCTTTCTTGTTCAGAAATTTCAACGCCATCTCGTCCTCCAAGAACCCCTCGCGATCTCCTCTTGTTCGATCTTTTTCTTGCCCTTCTTGATCTCTCCTTCCCTTTTGTCTTCGATTTGGGAGAAACTAAAAGAATAGGGGAAGAGGATAATTGGGATTATGACGTATATATACAAATGAATTGGGTGGGCCACTCATTGTTTCTATATTTTTATAAAACAAACGATCAAAATATTTATCTTTTAAAAAATAGTTTCCCACTTAAATTTGATTCAATATTATAGTATTTTTAAATAAAGTTGGATTATATATATTTTTTAACTGAACCAAAAATACTATAGCTAAATAATATGGATATTTTACCTTAAAAAAACTTTTATTGTTGAATTTTTATCCGATGACACCCCCTAATTGGTTTTTATGATGAAAATATCCTCAGTCAAATACATAAATAACATCGATAATCCGATCATAAATTTGCTTTTTGAGATTAATCGATCCAGTCTGGTTTTTACTAAACCAAACTGGGCTGGACCGATCATCTTTATGGGTATTTTTGATAAAATATGATGACCCAAGTATAAATTATTAATTAGGGAGGCTTTATGAGAGAAAAGCCAATAGAAAGGACATTTTACTGTAAAACCTAAATAATATCTAATATCTTTATTATCATTCCTTTCCTAATAAATTATTATAATTTTTTTTCAAAAAATATATAGACTTAAATTTAAGATAAAATGAAAAAAAATCTGGATTTTTATTATAATTTATTTTGAAATACGGTGAGACCTTAATAATTTTCATCTAAAATCGTTCAAATTCTCATATTAATAATTTTATAACACCTTCAGACTTATAGTAAAGTATATATTTATTTGAATTAAAATTGAGTTATAATATTTTTTATTAGAAGTTATTTAGTTTTGATTCTGTGACAAAAAAATTATAAATCTATTCATGAATATCCTAACTAAGATTTTAGGATTATTATGATAAATAAAAAATTCTCCTAATTACATCCGAGTTTGACACATAAACAAAGAAATTTTGAGGGTCAATTCTCTCTTCAAGTTGGGTAACTTGCTCTTTAAGTTCATGTATAATGTTAAGCAAATAAGATTCACAGCACCAAACCTTAAAGCCCTTACAAAACTAAGATGAACCAACTAAAACAAACAAAAGGCTAAGAACACCAAGTGAAAGCCCTTTCTTCCATTTCTCTTCGTCTTCTCTACAAACGTACAGAGTTACATCGTTTCAGGTGGAAGATGTTCTTGTATTTCATTAAAGAGATTAGCATCGAACACTAAATTCCGCACTGTCTCTGCATGCCCCTTTGTGCCATGGCAACCGGCATCTCCCTGCACCCAGCAGCATCTACCCTACACAGCTTCCCACCACCAACACGAGACCCCTGCCGCCTCTCCCGCGACCCAAACGGCACCCTTCTCTGCGAGCACACCGCCGGCGGTCCTCCCGTAGGAGCTGAACCATTTTGCTCGCACATACTCCCTCCGCCTCCACGGCGGCACGTGCATGCCCGCGCCTCTGATGGACTCCGCTGCGGCGGCGCACATCAGCTTCACGACGCGCTCAAGCAAGTCTCGGCTGCCGACGAACACCGCCGGAAGGACGCGGAGGAGCATCACGTAGTCGGTGGTCGGCCTGGCGATCTCGAATTCTGCGGCAAGATTGATGTCGACGATGTAGCGGGCGCCGCCCCTGGCGATCACGTCGATGTACTCGTGGTAGCCGCCATGGACTCTGTCAGCTCTCTCCCATGAGGACTTGCGGAGTCCTGAAAGAAGAAGACTTCAATTAGTCTAAGAGATGATATTATGGGAGAAACAAGTTTGCTTGCTTAACATAATAACGAACAGATGATAGAATCCTTTTCTCTAGTATTTTCACGACAAATTCTTGTAGGAATTCACGTCAAATGTACATCTCCAAGGATTTCTTGATCGTTGCTTTGGCCGGATACAAACAATGGACACTAGGCCTTGATCATCAATGTCTATGCAATAATATCAACCTAATAATCCCAAAGAGACTCACCAGCATCCAACCCTTTCTTTCGGAGCAAACTGACGACCCTTCTTTTAGCCCCCTTCGTAGACCCGACCACCTCGAAGGCCCCTTCCGCCGTTGCTCGAATCCGACCCGCCATCGAGTCTCCCTCCGACTCGGCTATCACGGCCTCGAACGAGCGCTACCAGTCTCCGCCCCGGAGCCCCTCCTCCCTCCACGACCGCAACCTACTCCTATCTGATCGTCGCTTTCGGCCATCCCTCGCTTCCGGATCCTCCTCGACGTCATAGAACGAGTCAACGAGGTCGGCCAGCTCGGCTGCCGAGTCGGGGGACTCCTCGGCCGGCTCGCCTCCTGCCGAATCCCAAAGCCGCGCCCTGGCTGTCTCGTCCAGCGGCGCTGTCGCCCTTTTGTACCTCCCCACCGCTCCCTCCTTCCTCATGCCTAACTCCCAAAAGAAAACTTGTGCTTCGCCTTTTCTTCAGAAGAGAGGGGCGGGGGAAAGATATCCACAGTCGACGAGCTCCGATAGGGGATGGATATGGTCGACGCTCACGTGGCAGCTGACATGGCTCATGGCCCACAGCCCGTGGCTGGTAAGCCCTGTCGTGCCAACCGTCGATTCGACGAACAACGGTTAGATCTAACGACAGGTAGTGATTGCTGGTCATCGTTGGCAGGTGACGGTGACTGAGCTTGGTCGAGGCCACAGGTTTCACGTGTGATCACGTGACAGCAGCGGGAGGTTCACGTGTGACATGCGAACTCGTCGTGGCCGTAACGAATTGCGTGGGTTTTAGTAGGCAGCGAGAATTAGTCTAAATGCATTGAACTGGTTGAGTGGCGACCAAATTCAATGTAACTGATTCGGAGATCAGATACAATGAAAGCGATAGATCTCCCAGCTGCGTTTACCGCATAAAATCAGAGGATAAAATTGTTATAATAAGCGCATTGTTGGTAAGTCATTAGTTATATTTTCCAATTCGGGAAGGTAACCGCATGAGAAGTACCTAACTTGCATGCAATAGAATTACGCAAATACTATAAATAATTATTAACGTATATGTACTTTTTTTAGTTTATATTTTAATTTCATCTATTAGGTTATCACATAGTTCAAAAAACGTATCTATTTGACATGCTTGATAACTCTATTGAGCACATCTGATTTTTATATGATCATCAATATAGGTGTGAGGATATCAAGAATATATGATCTAAAGCAGCTGTAGATAATCCGTTTTAATTAACTTTCCATGTCGTTAAAACAGTTAAATTGTTTAACTATATTTAGTTATATTTATGATTAACAAAAAATAACGAGTTAATTAGTCTATTGATCATTGGTTCAACCATTTATTTTTAAAAAAAAATCCAATAAGCTAAAATCGTAAAATTTTATTTTTAAAAATAAAATTTATAGAAAAAATGACAATGAAGGATGATGACAATGGAGAGACTGATGGTGCTACAGATGAGGTTTTTACAGAATCTAAATATGTAGGTTTTCCAGAATATATATATATATATATATATTATAATAATAGTAATAGTAATAATAATAATAATAATATATGTGCAATTATGAATAGGGCAATTCCAGTCAAAAGTCTACCCTTTGATAAACCCATTCGTTATTCCCGGTGGGACCCAGGGCGTCGGGAGAGAGAGAGAGAGAGAGAGAGCCGGCGGCAGCTCTACGCGCTCCTCGACCTCATCCTCTTCGGGCCGGCTACCTCAAATGGTCCTCCGGCGGCGATGTAGATCTCCGGAACCCGATCGCGTGGCTCCAGCCGCGAATGAGGTTAACCTGTTCGTTGACCTTAGCGAGGGGTAGTCCGCCTACCTACCGGATGAAGTCGTTCGGCACCCACGACCAGGTGGTGGATGATGGCTTCGACGAGCGGAACCTTCCAGGTTATCAATCGGCAGTCACATTTGCTTCGTTGTATTCTCTTAATCTACCGTTGTTCTATAGAGTTCAAATCTCGGTATATGGGCGAACAATAGCGGTGGGCGATGCTATTAGTGACATATATAAGGATGACAGGCGAAATAAAAAAAGCTAATAAATGCTCTCCAAAAGTCAAGCTTCGCTGTGTAGGTAGAAAGTTGGATTTTTTTTTCTTTTCCTTCTTAGTCAGTGCTCAATTAGATCTCTAATCATGCAATGAGAAGGACAAAAACAATTAAATCTTTTTTTTTGCTTAATTTCTCTGCGACTCAAATTTCTTTTTGATGGTTGTTTCCGTGCCCACTTTTTGTATTATGTTTTTTCTTGAGTGGGATTAGGTAATGACCATTATCTTATAGTAGGTTAGCTTGGCGCACAGAACTTACTTTGTCATAAGAAGCAAAAATATAGCATAGCAGATGACTTGCTGGGCCAAGAAGACAGATAAACCAGACTAATCCTACTCCTATATCAGAAAAATGGTGTTCAGCATTGTCACATTGTTGCTGATAAGGCATATTTTGGTCCTCAGATAAGTCACAACCGACATCACATGCCACGTCAAAATCGATGTCAGAATTTGATGCCACATGCCATCAGAACCCTATGACGCATGCCAAGTCGGGTTCCGTACCAAGATACTATGCGACATGATTATCCCGAGAGCTCAGAGAAAAACACTCCACTGACTTGCTCGTCGGAGGAGCCAAAGTCGGGAATCACCCGACGAAGGCCATTTTTACAGGAAAGCGATCGCCCACGACCAACGAGCGTCTCAACCCGGGAATCGTCATCCAGTGTACGAGGACGCGCTGCCAACCATCCCGAAGATGGAGAGACGCGACCCATCACAAATGGCGCCCGGATCGGTAGACCGAGGAACGCTGATCAACACCCCCTCGTGAGGACCCGGGCGACCCCGTAAGCCCGACTCTTGCCCGAGCCGCTCTAGAATGGCCACCCCCGAGCAGCGAGCGTCCCGACCCGGGAGACATCTTTCACCGCACAAGGGAAAGTAGTAAGCCGACCCGGATCCCGATCAACGCCAACCAGCACCCCTTCCCGAGGGCGCGGCCACCTCATCATCCTACTCACTCCGCAAGAAGCTCCCGGCATCGGTCCGTGGGCCTAACCATATTAATTCATCAGCTACAATACTTTTGTTCACTAACAGTTGCCAAGCAATGCTGGTGAAGCATAAGATGGATTGTTCATGATGTTAGAAGCATGTTAATCATGTGGTACATGACAATTAGAAATCTTAGGTTGCAATTATGGATGTAACCTTCAGTTTCATTGTGCATAACAGACAACCAAAAACTCCTGTAATCAACAAAATGTCTTCATTTGCAATATAACGACCCTATATGCGTGCAATACTTTTCAATGATAGAGCTGACCGACCGTATTCTCTCAAAAAGCAAATCCAGCTGTTGTTTCATCAGGCTTTCACCTCTTTTTTTTTCTTCAAGGAAATGACAAATATATTATGCTTGGTTTTCTCTTTCTCTTTAAGGAGGTGCCTTGAAACATTTGCTGCATATCTAGAGAATAGCTCGTCAAGTATATGATCCCCAAATTGATGTGCGATAAGGGGGTTGGAACCCAGCTCTTATGGATTTTGCCACATTTTCCCCGCTTAGTAAACTGTCGAGCTCAGTATCATCATCTTATTCATCATATGGGTCCCATTTGGTCTCAAGAATTTGTGCTTGTTCTATGTCAAAGAGATCTTCTTTATGGATCACCGCTTTTACTTCTTCCATGGAAGGTGGATAAAATGGCAAATCGAAGGTGACCAGTTTTTCCTCCTGTATGATTCCCTGGATTTTGATGTGCAATAACTCAATCAATCAGTTATCAAGATATAAAGATATAATTCTTGAGACTGGGTACCTAATAGAAAAAGGCTGAAGAGTACATCATTTATTATTTATTTCTCTAGACATTCTTGTATTTGTTTATTTCATTGGATTTCAATTTACCTCTCATTTCTCGTTCTTATTTCCTTTGGAATCCACCATGTCATGATTCAGGATCTATTTAAATTTATCTATGTAAATGACCTATGTCATGCTCATTGGTATTCTTCTTTGATCGTACCAGACCTTCATGAAAACAACAAGTGTGTGGTGCTCTCTCTCCTTCACTTCCCTATCTTTGCTACCTCCGAGCATATTGATTCTCCCTCTTCTCTTCTGTCCTATCATCTTTTATAAAGAATGATTAGAAAGAAAGCGAAGAAAGATTGTGATAAGGATAACTATTCTTCTTCTAACAGGGTAAGAAGAGGATTTTGTGATGGGGTAAGCAGAGCCATTCTTCCGTTGCTTGTTTATTGGTCAAATGTGTAGAAGATTAAGTCCCTAAGAGTTTTAGGTGTTGCTGATCTCAAAGCCAAAAATTGGTGTCTTCTTGGTCAATGCTGGCGGAGGTTACCATTGGACAAAGTGACATTTATCATTTTCATGCATTCGAGGTTAACTCTAACCTTATCCTATTAAAGAATAAGGTTCCTAAATCAATGTATACAATCTTATCTATATAAGCAGAGTGGCTGTTTCTTTGAATTGAATCTTGAACATCCAAGCTGAAAGAAACAACTGTTCCATGATGGCAGGACATCCTCCAAACCCCAATATTTATCATTCGCTAAAACAATAACAATAACATGTACGGAAAATAGTTAATGTAGATAGTTTTCATCTGTTCAGAGTGCTGAAGGATCAAGCATGAAAGTTTACTCGATGGTTTAATAATGCACCTTCATTATTTTCTGTGGTATGTGAAAAATAGGAGAAAAAGTTTCCTCTATAACCAAATCATTCAGTGCTTTGGCTAATAGCCCCCACATATATCCTATCTCTCCATAAGGTGAGTTACTCTTTCTCCTTCCTGCAAATGATATTACCATCCTGCCTCTATAGCATAGTTCTGACGGTGTTGGTGAACAAATGCGTCGTGATTGATGAGTCAGCATGGCCCGGTCCATGGGTCAATGTCGGGAGTCTTCTGTCGGCTGAGCTGGATGCCGAGGTCGACTGGGCCCTCACGACGGGGTCTTAATCAGCGTCTCTCGGTCTGGGCGCCGGTTGATGGCTTGCCACGGGGACGTCGGTCGGTGACTTCCAAGGTTGGGACGCTCGCGGGTCGTGGGCAGCCGCTTTCCTGCAAAAATGACCTTCGTCCGGTGATTCCCGACTTTGGCCCCTCCAATGAGCAAGTCAGTCGTGGGTTGAATCGTTCTTCTCTCCTTTTTTTTTTCCTCCGAGCCGGATGCCGGCCCGAGGTCTTTATACTACCGTACGAGGGTCGGTTGTACACAGGTTGGCGTAATGGTACGCGGGTTGGCGTGGTGGACGCACCAAACAACGCCTCGGTACGGACTCTGACTTGGCGTGTGGGGGCGCCCCCCTTACTGGTTCGCGGGTTGACGTGGTGGACGCACCAAACAACGCCTCGGTACGGACTTCGACTTGGCAAGTGGGGGCGCTCCCCTTGCTGATTTGTTGTAGCGCGACGTGACATCGACTGTGACATGTCTTGGACCCAAAATATACCTTATCATTCCCCCCCCCCTCTATCAAGGCGTGTCATGGGATCCCTAAAGGGGCGAGAGGCATGCCTGGGTCGGAATGTTATGATTACGTTGATGGCTTACGAGGGGAAGCTAGATTGGCTCGTCGTGGGGCAGTGTTGGAGGGGCAACACCCCGTGTCTCGGGAAGGGTTGACTCCGCTGGTCGGGCGACCGGGACCAGATGAGACGAGACCAACGTGTCGTAAGTCGGATAACTGGTTTGGGACTTGTCAGCGAATTATTAACGCATAATAGGAAACTTGTTGAAAAATAAATGAGGACATAAGCAATAAATTTATGGAACTAATTTGATTCAAAAACTAGAAAAATGTGAGCTCCATTTATTTTCTTTTTGTTGTCTAAAAACGTACAAATAGATATCTTTTATGTCTTTTCAAAACTTTTGAAAAGAATTTTACACTCTTCAATATCATTACCTATTTATAATCATTCAATATCATTACCTATTTATAATCAATAGTTGTCTCACAATCATCCAACAACCATCCAACAATTAAAATTTTAACAACTAAACATATTACTAAAAGAAATAATGATACTGTACCTTATTTTGAAGACACCAAAATAATAATTACATAAAAAAATAAAAATTTACTAAGCAAAAATTACATAAAAAAATAAAAATTTACTAAGCAAAAATTACAGATACTATCATATTGACAAACTAAGAATTAGTAATCAATATTTATATTTTTTTAAAATAAGGAATAAATATCTTTAATATCCTTTCAGAATATCTAAAATGAATTTTATACACAAAAATTTTATACACTTGAATATCATTGTCAGCTTATAATTAGTAGTCGCTCCACAACCATCCAACCATCTTCTTTGTCTACTATTCTAAATCTTTCCGCTTACAATCTTTCATTAAATTAAAATTTTATCAATTAAAGATATTAGTAAAAAAATAATGATACCGTTCCTTATTTTTAAGACACTAAAATGATAATACAACATTATATTAAAAAGAAGCTTCATAACTAACTGTAGATATATGCCATATAATCTTTCATTAAATTAAAATTTTATTAAAGATATTACTAAAAAAATAATGATACCATTGCTTATTTTTAAGACACTAAAATGATAATACAACATTGTATTAAAAAAGAAGCTTCGTAGATATATGCCATTGATATGTTCATTTTATTACCTACCTAGTAATTGTTCTCTTAATATAATTCAACTGTTATTACCAAAAAAATAGATATGCACACAATGTAGCTCAAATTCAATAATCATTCTGGACCTATGATGGATGCGGGTAATCAAAGAGTGTGAAAAGACATAGGCGATAATAGTTAAATTAAACGGTTATAATGAACGTATTGGTCTTAATTTTTTAATGTGTGAGTCTGGATATGACTAGAACAAATATGTTATAATCATATCCACATCTTTTTGTTGCCTATGAGATGTCCGCCTTCACAATCATCTAAATGACAGCACAGTAACCAATATGCCTTCGCAACAATTAACATGACAGAGACAAAGTTGACACTGATCGATCGACTGGCAGAATTAGCTAAATATGGTAGAAACAGAACACAAAAGCTTGATATTTTGCGTTACCTTTCTCAAGAATTGACTTTCCCCCACACCAATTCCTGAGACATCAGCATAATGTTACTAATATGCCTTCACAACAATTAACATGATCGAGACAAAGTTGACACTGATCGATCCACTGGCAGAATTAGCTAAATATGGTAGAAACAGAACACAAAAGCTTGATATTTTGCGTTACCTTTCTCAAGAATTGACTTTCCCCCACACCAATTCCTGAGACATCAGCATAAAAGAATCAGTACCTTTTGTTGTAGAAAAAATAAATAGAAGAACAATCACCAAATCAACGTGGAAGTTAAATTCCAAGAAACTCTTGCAGAATTTAAATTGTCACAAATATAAAGTGATTAATT